>PVKP010034346.1:0-24299 GCA_004027715.1 Plecturocebus donacophilus
AGACTGAGACTCTGTCTCAAAAAAAAAAAAAAAGAAAGAAAAAAAAAGAGCCTCAAAAGGATACAGGTGATATACAAGTAATTTAACTTTCTTCCAAAACAAACTTAATGTTTGATTAATGACTAAAACCCAGACACTCAACAATATAACAGCCATAATGTTTCACTTACAATTAAAAAAAATAGCAAAGAGGCAGGAAAAAAATGTGACCTGAAGAAGAAAATAATCATCAAAAGAAACTGATCCGAAAATGAAGGAGATGATGCAATTAGCAAATGAAGACTTTGAAATAGCTATCATAAATTTGTTGAATTTTAAGGGAAAATGTAGATATAATAAGGATGCAAGTAGGGGATTTCACATAAAACTATAAAAAATACCAATTGAAACTTCCAGGGACAAAGCACTAAATATCTAACTGTAAAAAACAAAACAAAACAAACTGGCTGGATTTAATAACAGATTATATGTAACAGAATACAAGATAAACACACATGAATAGAAATCATCCAAAATAATGTGTAACAAAAATTTACCTAGAAAATCCTGAAATGTTTGTGTGTTAAGCCACAGACTACTAAATAGCCAATGTTTCAAATAAGAAATTAAAAGAGAAATTGAGGCCAAGTTTAGAAAAGGGAAGAAACAACCCACCAGTACATTCTTCCTAAAACTACTTCATCCCCCTAGACAAATTTCTTTTTGCACATCCATTATCTCCCCAATTACCTTTATTAATTTGCACATTCGATCAGCAAATAAAGCCTCAACAAGAGCTTATTCTATATACCAGATGCCTTCTTCCTTACAATAGTGGTAGAGAAGGTTGTTTTTTTTTTTTAAAAAAAAAAAACTGAAATGTAGGCGTACTTTAGGAACAGAACATTATCTTTATTAGTGTAGAAGAAACCATCTGCTATTTATTTCCTACTGCTACAATTTGGACAAAAGATGCAAGCCTCAAAGTTTCTAGAGTGAAGTTTAATCAATAAGGACCTATTGTTTTTTATTCCACAGAAATCCAAGCATGCTTGTCTTATATTCTTTGTGTAATCCCTATTTTTCCTCTACTGCTTCCAGCATAATGCTAGTAAGACCAAACTTGCAATTCTGAATCCTTAAATCCAGTGGGTTTCCACAGAGAAACATTTCTTCATGAAAATATTCCATATTCTTTACTCAAAGCAAGTCTCATGAACTGATCTTAAAGGCAACATGGGAAAGCATGTGATAAAAACCTTACAAAAACCCATTGTCTCTTTAAAAATAAACATTCAAGGCCATTTTGTTTGTTTTATATTTGGATACAGCACGTTTTGTTTGTGCCTCCACTGTTTTAGAATTACATCTTAGATTCATTTATTTGTGCCACTTCCACAGAAAAGTCTAAGTGTAGAAGCTTGTCTCCGTAGCAACAGCTTGTGGGAGAGATGTAGGTAGACGATATTAATTTAATTTTGCAGCTTATGTAATTGTAGTGTTTGCTGTTTACATACACTTGTTCATATGGTCCTCTCATCAACCTTGTGAAGAATCTATTATCTTTTTATTTCACAGTGAAGCAAAAAGTGGTCTGGAAATACTAAATGGTTCTCTTCAGTGTTATTGGTAGCAAGTGTCAGAGCCTGATCTTGCGTCAAAATCAGCTGACATTAAGTTTGTTGCGATTTTCTTCTACAGTTCACATAGGTTCTGATCTCCGTAAAATGCAAGAAGCTATTATCTATTTTGAAATGCTTTCTATTTCATGAAAATGTGGGTGATAAAAAGGTAACCTTATCTGGCCTAAGTTCAACATTAAACAATGTATTTTGTGATTATATGAAGCTTACCTTCCAGTTTTAGAACTTTCTTTTATCTAAACTCTCAAACTATCCACATTCAACTTGAATTCTTGTGCCTTTTATTAAAGAATTATTTTTTTTTGTACTAGATTAAGACCCTACCTTCTTCATGAGCATGGATTCAGCCTAAAGTAATAATTAAAAAAACACAATAGTAAATTTATATTCTAATTTTTTACTTACTTAAATTCTGGTTTTAATTTTACTCAAATTCAATTTTCAATATAATACTGGGGATTCCTCCCAAAAACCTTACCAATCAGGGTTGCTCAAGCCAATATAATCATGGATACATGTTATTATGGTTATTAACAACATCACCATCATCATTATAATTATGATAGCTAAGCATTTATTTAACACTTTCTCCATATCATGCATATTTTCTCATATAATCATCACAACAGTTTAATGAGAAGTTATTCTCATGATTTCCATATGTAAAATGAAAAAACTAAGGCTCAGAGAGTTTAAATACTGTGCCCCAGGAAACATAGCCCATAAGGTTGGAGGCAGAGTTTGGCCCCAAGCAATTTGATGCAAGAGCAGATGACTTTGCCCCCATACTACACTGCTTCTCTTCTATGACATCTGCTCTTCTACCTAAGACTACTTCTACTTTTTGAACTTCAAACCTCTTTGGTTTTTGCCGTCATCCTTTAGGCCCTTGCAATACCAATAAAAAATTAATTGTGTATTCTCTTCAGTCTTACATGTATTACTGCCTTAGAGTTGCATAACACACAGTTTGAGAAATCTTGTGTAACATCCCCTCTTGTTTCACTTGTACTTATAAATTACAATGATGTTAAGTTAAAAGAAAACTGCATTTGGGTTTGATAACATAAACATATATCTATGCATATCATTTAAATAGATATTTGACACTCTCTACCGGCAATTGTGGGACCTTGTTGAACAGGTTTTTTAAGCCTGTTGATTTTGCATCTGCTGCTGGAGCTTTGCAGAAGTCTGCAGAATAGGCAGCTGGGAAGGGGATAAATGTGAAGTGGGAAAGAAAAAGAATAAGCCACAAGTTATGAAGATGGACTGGATTTCCTGTTGGTCTCTCACTGCTTCTAAATTCAATGATGTCGGTCGCATGTGGAAGATGGTATTTTTCATCAAGGAGTTAAAAACATCTGGCCCAGGAGCCAGAAAACCTTGAGGATCCATGGGAAAGCAGAACACCTGAAGGCCCGTTCCTGCCTCTGTGCCAGAATAAGTGACGACAGGTGAACTGTAATAGCACCTGGTGCCCCGGCATCAACCTCCCAAGTATAAAAGTTACTGGGCTGCTATTTCATTTCTGCCTTCCAAATCTCACACAAAATGACTCTTGTGACCCTTGATAACTCCGAGCTATACAGGGAATGAAATTCTGAGCAACATAATTCCAACGTATCAGTTAATTTAACGATACAACTTCACTGCATACGCTATCCATAGCAAAGCAAAGCTCAGTGAGAATTAGAACCTAGGTCTCTGTTGACACTGAACACACCCTGAAACTCTAACTCCAGACTTCTGGTTATGAGAGATTGCAAGTTACCTTATTATTTAAGGCAAATTGTCTGTTCTTGCAACTGAATTTATCCTGATATAAGAATCATCACATTATCAAGAACATCTACTCTCACAAAGTAGACCGTAAGAGAATGGAACATAGGAAAAGGAGGCTCTTGTTTATGAAGAATGCTGGAAGATGGAAGATAAAGTAGCAAAAATTGGCAACATGGAGGCTCTTTGGAAAGCTCTGAAATATCAGTAGTTGAGATTTGGAACCATTAAGGATAAATCATATATTTTCTGCTTTGGCAGGAAGTCAGCCCATATGGCAGAGACGAAATGTTTTTAATTGTCTCCCTCATGCACATTTGTTTCAGAATAAATATCCTTTGCAGTATTATGTTTTTGATTTCTAAAATGCACTTATCCTGTTCACATTGTAAAACTAGGAAAGAAGCACTAAACATGCAATTTATGGATGGATTCCAAGGAAAAGTACATACCGCACTCAAATCCACTTTAGTGCAGTTACATGACACAAGCTGAAGTGTTTTACTAAATTAGAATAAAAACAAGGGGCTTTCTTCTTCCCTGAATGTACTAGAGTGCACGACAATCTTCTTTACTACATAAACTTGTCATTTTTGAATATGTGGCTTCTTATTTTCTATCATGAGTACAGTTAAGCCTTGGCTTGAAATTCTGATTCCTATGCCTAACAGTAAATTAATACTTTTTAAACAAAAAAACCAGAATCTTATTACACATTGAAGGAAAAATATAACAGTGTTACACTCTGTAAAAGCCTCACTGTAAAATCAGGTACACTATATCAGGTACATTAAATCTTGAGTATTCATTTGATTTTGTGGTACTATTTGGTTTATAGGACAAACTCCAAATTCCTTAGAGATATCTTTTGAAACATGGTTTAGTCTCCCTTTTAAACATCCCTAAAACACAGTTTTTTCCCAACTACCATATCTCCCTTGAACATTGGAGCATGACCCTAATCTTTCTCATTCCATCCCTTTGGCAGAGGATATACCTCTCCTCCACCTAGGAAATGTCAGCTTAGATACTGCTTCCTCTGGGAAGAAAGGTTCTGTATCCATTACCCAAACAGAATCAATTCTATTTTCTCTTTTATCTAAATTAACGTAGCACTTTGTATCTACCTTGGATTTGGCATGTAACAGACTCACATTTTCGTTAGTCGTTTACGAATTTGTTCCCTTGCTAAACTGCAATCTGCAAAGCATAGCTAGTCGTATTTTCAGAAGTATTTACTAAACTCTCAAGACTTGAAAATAAATATAAAATTGTAATAAATCTATGGATATGGTGTGATGGAGACCTCAAAGATTGAAGCATTATTATTAGTTTTCACCTGGAAGAACAAGAGCACTCTAGAGATTACACAGATTTTGAAGAATGAAGAGGAGTACCCCTCATAGGCATAGAAAAAACGGTGAAAATATAGGCCACATGATGAGGCAAAGAAAACAGCATTGGCAACCATATAATTTTCATCCTCCTTCCGATAGCATCTCACACAATACCTGGCACAAGTTAATATCTCAACAGATTTTTTTACTAAATGTGTAAAGCAACCAAGAAAATCTCAGCAAATTCCCAAAGGCAAAGTATCTCACAGATCACATTCTCTAACTGATATTCAGTAAATCTAGAAGTTATACAAAATTAGACCATTTGAATGACCAACAAGATAATTTTAATGCACACACACATACACAATTAGAAATTAAAAATAATTATTTTAAGCTACTCTTGGTTAAAGAAGTAACCAAAGTGAATATGAAGACAGTAAGGAAAGAAAAAGAGAAAGACGTAAGCTGGCCAAATATAAAGCTGGCATACAGGAAATAGCTCCAATTTACCTGTAGTTACCAATCAGAAAATTCACTGCAATACAAAATCCCATTTACATTAGAAAGAAATCCTTATTCTGATATTTGCTGCCCAGCTTGCTCCCACTTTCTGCCAGAGAACACTTAATGGAAGGTGCTTAAAACATTTAGTGCCTCAGTCTTATCTCCTGCTAAAGCAGCTGTGTTGCAACCACTGTTTAGAAATTTTCAGAAACAATTGGCATTTCAATCTGCACAGTTTCAAATCTCAAGACTCTGTCTTGTCTCAAGACTAAAATCCCAAAAACTCAAAATATATGAAGCAGAAACTGATATAATTGTGGGGAGATATCTCAACATTTAATAATAGATAAAACAATGAGATAGATAATTAGCAAGGAAACAGAAGGCTTGAAAAATTCTATAAGCCATTGAGACCTAAGAGACATTTATAAAACACTCCATCAAATAACAGAAAAATACAAATTCCTCCCAAGTGTACACAAAACCTTCTCCAGTACAGATAACATGGAAAGCCATAAAAAGCCTCAATTAATTTAAAAGTATTGAAATTATATGCAAAAAACTTGTTCAGTGACTACAATGGAATGAAATTTGAAATTACTAAGAGAAGAAACTGGAGGAAATTCACAAATACATGAAAAAGTAAAGAACATATTTCTAGTAATCAATAGATCAAGAAGAAATCATGAGAAAAATTAGAAATATTTTGAAAAATATTAAAACAAAAATAAAACATGAAAATTTATAGAATGCAGCAAAGGCTTTGCTCAGAGGAAGATTTTTAGGTGCAAATGCCTATAATAAAAGTTTCATACCTTAGAAAAAAGAAAAGTAATCAAACCAAAGAAAGAAGAAAGAAAATAAAAAGTAATAAAGAGACTGAATAAGATGGTGGAATAGAAAGCTCCATCAATCATCCCTTGAACAGGGATACCAAGTTAACTGTCTACACAGAAAAAAACATCTTTGTAATAACAAAAAATCAGGGGGCACTCATAGTACCTGGTTTTAACTTCATATCACTGAATGGGGCACTAAAGAGATAGGGAAAACAGCCTTGAATCCCCTATGCCACCCTTGTCCCAACCCCTGGCAGCAGTGTGGTGCCCAGAGCCTCTCTGAGAAGTGGGGGAGAAAGAACACAGCAATTGTGAGGCATAGAACTCAGTGTTGTCTTGACAACAGAAGGAAAAACCAGGCTAACCTCACCTGATGCCCGTCGATGGAGGGAGCATTTAAACCAGCCCTAGACTGAGGGAAATCACTGATTCCACAGGTCAGAACTTCACAATACCTACAAATTTCACCACCAAGGGCTATAGCACTCTATGTCTCCAAGTAAACTTGAAAGGCAGTCTAGGTCATAAAAACCGCAACTTTTAGGCAAATCCTAGTGCTAAACTAGGCCCAGGGACAGTGAACTTGTGGCCGGGAGTTAGGGGGAGAAACTACATCCTGAGGCACTAGCTGGGGCAGCCAAGGATAAACAAACTTTTTAAAAAGTGAGAATTTTAATCATATCACCAGAGAAAACCACCTTCACTAGAGGAAAACAGGAAGGAACAAAAGAAAGAAAACAATAAAACAACTGGAAACAAATAAGAAAATGGTAGGAATAAGTCCTTACATATCAATAAAAACTTTATAAATGTACTAAGCTCTTCAATCAGAAAAAAAAAAGTCTTGTCTGATCTGTTGCCTACAAGAAGCACGCCTCACCTATAAAGAACACATAGCCTGAAAATAAAGGAATGGAAAAAGATATTTCATGCCAACTGAAACAGAAAGAAAAGGGCAGGAGTCACTATACTTACATCAGACAAAACAGACTTCAAAACAAAAGCTATAAGAGACAAATAAGGTCACCATATAATGAAAAAGGGGCCAGCTGAGCAAGAGGATATAACATTTTAACATATTTATGTACTCTACATTGGAGCACCCAGATATTTAAAGGAAATACTGTTAGAGCTAAAGAAAGACATAGGCCCTAATAATACAATAATATCTACAATCTCCACCACCCCACTTTCAGCATTGGAAAGATTTTCCAGACAGAAAAACAACAAAGAAACATAAGACTTAACCTTCACTGCAGGCCAAATGGATCTAATAAATATTTACAGAACATTTCACCCAAGAGCTGCAGAACACATATTGTTCCTTCATTATATGAATTATTCTCAAAAATGGACCATACGTTAGGTCACAAAGCACATCTTAAAACATTCAAAAAACTGAAAAAAATGTCAAGTATCTTCTCTGACCACAATGGATAAAACTAGAAATTAGTAACAAAAGAAATTTATGTTAGTGCAGAAATAAATATAATTGAAATGAAGAAAATCAGTGAAACAAAAAGTTGCCTTTTTTGAGTTAAACCAAATTGACAAACTTTTAGCCAAACTAAAAAAAGAGAAAGAAGATCCAATGGTGGCTGGCAAGATGGCCAAATAGTAACAGCTCTGATTTGCAGCTCCTTGCGAGATCAGTGCAGAAAACAGCTGATTTCTGCATTTCCAACTGAGGTACCCGGCTCATTTCATTGGGGCTGGTTAGACAGTGGGTGCAGCCCACAGAGAGTGAGCTGAAGCAGTGGAGGCTGAAGTCCACAGAGAGTGAGCTGAAAAAAAGTTTAAAAAAGTTAAAAGAAACTAACAGAGCCTGCAAGAAATATGAGACTATGTGAAAAGACCAAATCTATGTTTGATTGGTGTACCTGAAAGTGATGGGGAGAATGGAAACAAGTTGGAAAACACTCTTAAGATATTATCCAGGAGAACTTCCCCAACCTAGCAAGGCAGGCCAACATTCAAATTTTTGTTGATGTTGATGCTCTTCCTTTCTGTTTGATCTAGCCTTTTGTTCTAGCCTCTAGCTTTCTTTTCTGTTTGTTATAGCCTTGATATTGATGCTCTTCCTTTCTGTTTGTTCTAGCTTCTTCCCTTAGCTAGAGGAGGGGGTTCTAGCCAAGGGAAGCCATGAGAAACCATGCCATGAGGGATGGTACATTCCGGCCCAAATACTACTTTTTCCCCATGGTCTTTGCAACCCACAGACCAGGAGATTCCCTTGGGTGTCTCTGCCACCAGGGACCTGGGTTTCAAGGACAAAACTGGGTGTTCGTTAGGGCAGACACTCAGCCAGCTGCAGGGTTTTTTTTTTTTTTCTTTCATACCCCAGTGTTGCCTGGAATTCCAGTGAGACAGAACCATTTACTCCCATGGAAAAGAGGCTCAAGAAGCTTGGCAAAGCCTCTGTAGCTAGACTGCCTCTCTAGATTCCTCATTTCTGGGCAGGGCATCTTGGAAAGAAAGGCAGCAGGCCCAGTCAGGGGCTTATAGTTAAAACTCCCATCTCCCTGGGACAGAGCACCTGGGGGAAGGGATGACTGTGGGAGCAGCTTCAGCAGACTTAAACGTTCCTGCCTGCCAACTCTGAAGAGAGCAGTGGATCTCCCAGCACAGCACTTGAGCTCTGTTAAAGGACAGACTGCCACCTCAAGTGGGTCCTTGACCCCTGTGCCTCCTGACTGGGAGATACCTCCCAGCAGGAGTAGGCAGACACCTCATACAGGAGAGCTTTGGCTGGCATCTGGCAGGTGACCCTCTGTGACGAAGCTTCCAGAGGAAGAAATAGGCAGCAGTCTTTGCTGTTCTGCTGTAGAGGGGCCTGACTGTTAGAAAGAAAACGAACAAACAGAAAGGAAGAGCATCAACATCAACAAAAATTTGAATGTTGGCCTGCCTTGCTAGGTTGGGGAAGTTCTGTTTCTTTTGCTGTTCAGAAGCTATTTAGTTTAGATAGGTCCTGCTTGTCAATTTTGTTTTTGCTGTAATTGCTTTTGGGAACTTAGCCAAAAATTCTTTGCCAAGGCTTATGTCTGGAATGAAATTTCATAGGTTTTCTTTTAGAATTTGTATATTTTCAGGTCTTAAGTTTGCATTTTTAATCTATCTTGAGTTATCATTTGAAATGTTAAAAGGTAGGGGTCCTATTTCATTCTTCAGCATTTGGCTAGCTAGTTATCACATCACCATTTATTGAACAGGAAATTTTTTCCCTATTGCTTGTTATTGTTGACTTTGTCAAAGATCAGATTGTAGGTGATTGACTTTATTTCTGGGTTCTCCATCCTATTCCATTTGTCTATGTGTTTGTTTTTAGTGCCAGTACCATGCTGTTTTTGTTACTGTAGCCTTGCAGTATGGTCAAGTAATGTGATGCCACCACCTTTTTTTCTTTATACTTAGAATTGCTTTAACTATTTAGGCTCTTTTTTAGTTCCACATGAACTTTAGGGCAGACTTTTTATAATTCTGTAAAAAATAACATTGGTAGTTTAATAGGAATAGGATAGAATCTGTAGATTGCTTTGGACAGTATGGCCATTTTAAAAATTTGTTCTTACAATTCATGAACATGAAATGTTTTTCCATTTGTTTGTGTTATCTATTATTTCTTTCAGTAGTGTTCTGTAGTTCTCCTTGTAGAAGTCTTTCACCTCCTTGGTTAGATGCATTCTAAGGTATTTTGTGGGTATTATAAATTGGATTGTACTCTTAATTTGGCTTTTGGCTTGAACTTTATTGGTGTATAGAAATGTTACTGATTTTTTTGCATTGATTTTTTATGTTATTGAGGTTGTTTAGCAGTTCTAGCAGCATTTTGGTGGAGTCTTTAGGGTTTTCTAGGTAGAAAATCACACTGTTAGTGAAGGAAGATAATTTGCGGTTTTTTCTGATATGGATTCCTTTTGTCTCTTTCTCTTACCTGATTGCTCTGGCTAGAATTTCCAGTATTATGTTGAATACAAGCAGGGAGGTGGGCATCCTTGTCTTGTTCCAGTTCTTCAAGAGAATGCTTCCAGCTTTGCCCATTCAATACAATGTTATCTGTGAATTTATCATAGATGGATTTTATTATTTTGAGGTATGTTCTTTTAATTCCTAGTTTGTTGGGAATTTTTATCATGAAGGGATGTTGGATTTTATTAAAAGCTTTTTTCTGTACCTATTGAGATGATCATGATTTTTGTTTTTAATTCTGTTTGCATGGTGAATCTCATTTATTTATTTGTATATGTTGAATTATCCTTGCTTCTCAAGAATGAAACCCATTTAGTCATGAATAATTATCTTTTTGATTGCTGCTGGACTTGATTTGCTAGTATTTTCTTGGGAATTTTTGCATCTATTTTCATCAGGGATATTGGCCAATAGGTTTTTGTTGTAGTTGTTGTGCCTTTGCCAGATTTTGGTATCATAGTGATGGTGGCTTCATAGAATGAATTAGAGAGAAGTCCCTCCTCTATTTTTTAGAATAGTTTCAGTAGAATTGGTACCAACTCTTTTTTTTATGTCTGGTATAATTTGGCTATGAATCCATCTGGTCCAGGCACTTCTTGTTTGTTAGATTCATCTGTTCAGGTTTTCAATTTCTTTCTAACTCAGTCTTGGGAGACTGTGTATTTCCAGGAAATTTTCTGTAAGGACCTTTTATATTTATGTAAGATCAGTTGTTACTCATCAAGAAAAGAGCAAAGATCACCCATATGCAGAAGCTTAAGAACTCTGTACAGAACCTTAGAGAACAGAGGCAATGCTTTACCTGAAGCCTAACTGCTAACCAGATAATGGAGTTCTGAGTGGACTCAAGAAACAAAAGGAAACCAGTCAGGGTAAGGAAAGGTATGAATACAGCACAGGATTTAATTTTTCTACTTCGCTACACCTCTGGCTGAATTGCCATGAGGTCAATTTCACTCAAATTTCTGGCCTGCCAAACTCCTGCAGCAGAGTCCCAAATTGAGGATCACCTTCCTCTGGAAATCATTCCTAACAGTGCCAAAGTGGTAGACTCCTTAAAGGCAATCTCCTATGTTGTCTAGCATTTCAGGGGCTTCCTTTGTTAAGCTGACAGTGCTCACAGGAACCATGCTGGAAGCCATAGTAGTAACTTTAGGCTCCACAACAGTCTTGTTTGATGCACCATATTAACATAGCTGGTAGATAATGCTAGAATGTTATTTATTAATGTAGGATATTAAAGCTATAATTTTCTATCTTAACACTACCTAAACTGCATTATAGAAATTTAGGGATTATTTTTCCCCAAAGGGAGGTGATTGAGTGGGGGCAGTTCTTTCCTGCACTGTTCTCACAATGGTGAATGAGTCTCACATGAAATAACGGTTTTAAAAATGGGAGTTTCCTTACACAAATTCTCTCTTTGCCTGCTGCCATCCATGTAAGACATTATTTACTTCTTTTTGCTTTCCACCATTTGTGAGGCCTTCTGAACCACGTGGAAGTGTAAGTTCATTAAACCTCTTTCTTTTGTAAATTGCCTGGTCTCAGGTATGTCTTCATTAGCAGCATGAAAATGAACTCATATAGTAAATTGGTACCAGTAGAGTGGGGCATTGCTGAAAAGATACCCAAAAATATGGAAGTAACTTTGGAACTGGGGAGCAGGCAGAGGTTGGGACAGTTTGGAAGGCTCAGAAGAAGACAGGAAAATGTGGGAAAGTTTGGCACTGCCTAGAGACTTGTTGAATAGCTTTGACTAAAATGCTAATAGTGATATGAACAATATCACCGATTTTTGTGCACTGATTTTTTTATGTTAGCCATATTGGGAACTGGAGCAAAGGTGACTCTTGGTGTTTTAGCAAAGAGACTGGCAACATTTTGCTCTTGCCCTAGAGATCTGTGGAACTCTGAACTTCAAAGAGATGATTTAGAGTATCTGGTAGAAGAAATTTCTAAGCAGCAAAGCATTCAAGATGTGAATTGGGTGCTGTTAAAGGCATTCAATTTTATAAGGGAAGCAGAGCATAAAAGTTCAGAAAATGTGCAGCCTGACAATGTGATAGAAAAGAAAAACCCATTTTCTTAAGAGAAATTCAAGTAAGCTGCAGAAATTTGCATAAGTAACGAGGAGCCAAATGTTAATTCCCAAGACAATGGAAAATGTCTGCAGGGCATGTCAGAGGTCTTCAGAGCAGCCCCTCTCATCATAGTCCTGGAGGCCTAGGAGGAAAAAGTGGTTTCATGGGCCGGATCCAGGGTCCCTGTGCTGTGTACAGCCTAGGGACTTAAGGCCCTGAATCCCAGTCACTCCAGCCATGGCTGAAAGGGGCCAACCTAGAGCTCCAGCCTTGGTTTCAGAGGGTGCAAACCCCAAGCCTTGGCAGCTTCCACATGGTGTTGAGCCTGCAAGTGCACAGAAGTCAAAAATTGAGGTTTGGGAACCTCCACCTAGATTTCAGAAGATACGTGGAAATGCCTGGATGCCCAGGCTGAAGTTTCCTGTAGGGGTGGGACTCTCATGGAGAATGTCTGATAGGGCAACCCAGAAGGGAAATGTGGAGTCAGAGCCCCCATAGGGAGTCCCTACTGGGGCAGCACCTAGTGGAGCTGTAAGTAAAGGGCCACCATTCTCCACAACCCAGAATGCTAGATCCACTGACAGCTTGCACCATGTGCCTGGAAAAGCCACAGACACTCAACACCAGCCCATGAAGGCAGCCAGGATGGAGGCTATACCCTGCAAGGCCACAGGGGTGGAGCTGCCCAAGACCATGGGACCCCACCTCTTGCGTCATCATGGCCTGGAAGCAAGACACAGAGTCAAAAGAGATCATTTTAGAGCTTTAAGATTTGACTGCCCTGCTGGATTTCGGACTTGCATGGGCCCTGTAGCCCCTTTGTTTTGGCCAATTTCTCCTATTTGGAATGGCTGCATTTACCCAATGCCTATACCCCCATTGTATCTAGGAAGTAACTAACCTGAACTGTGGACTTTTGAATTAATGCTTAAATCATTTAAGACTTTGGGAGACTATTGGGAAGGTATGATTGGTTTTGAAATTTGAGACATGAGATTTGGGAGAGGCCAGGGGCTGAATGATATGGTTTGGCTGTGTCCCCACTCAAATCTCATGTCGAATTGTAACTTCCACAATCCCCACATGTTGTTGGAGGTACCCAGAGGGAGGTGATTGAATTATGGGGGCTGGTCTTTCCTGTGCTGTTCTTGTGATAGTGAATGAGTATCCTGAGATCTGATGGTTTTAAAAATAGGAGTTTCCCTATCCACCCCTCTTTGCCTGCTGCCATTCATGTAAAACACAACTTACTCTTTGCTTTCTGCCATGATTGTGAGGGCTCCACAGCCACATGTAACTGTAAGTTCATTAAACTTCTTTCTTTTATAAACTCCAGTCTCAAGTATGTCTTTATCAGCAGCAGGAAAATGGACTAATGTAAGTCATAAGAACTACCATTAGTATTTCCTGTAGGCTAGACTGGCTAGTTGTGAATGCTCTGAGAATGTTTGAATTTCTCCTTTATTTTTTCAGAATCAAAACTCTTGTTTGACAGGCATTTCTCTTTGTAATTTGAGTATATCATGCCACTAACTTCTGACTTTATGATTTCTGGTAAGTCAGCTGTTAATATTATTTAGGATTACTTATAAATAATATGTTGCCTATTTTTGCTGCTTTTAAAATTTTCTGTCCTTCACCAGCTTGATTATAATTGTGTGTCTAGGTGTGTATCTCTTGGGAGATATTCTGACAATTTCTCAAAATGTTAAACATAAGTTATTATATGACTGAACAATTTTACACTTTGTTACATACACAAGAGAATTTCAAACATATATTTACATATTAACTTGTACTCAAATGTTCACAACAGAATTATTCATAAGTTACAATATGACAATAACCCAAATGTCCTTCAGATGCAAAAAGGTTAACCAAAATGTGGTATATGTATAAAATAGAATATTATTTGCCAATAAACTCTATGAATTAGTGTTACATGCTACAACATTGGTGAATCTTAGAATTGTTGCCAGGGACTTGCAGGAGAAAAGAATGAAGAGTGATTTCTAATAGATACAGAATGACTAAAATGCTCTAAACATTGATTGTGGTAATGGTTTCACAACCATCACAGTTTATTTTTAAATCTATTGCATGGTGCAAAAGAAATTGTGGATTTTCCATTAAAATTAATGGCAAAAAACACAATTGCTTTTGCATCAACCAAAACTAATACTAAACCAGTGAACTGGACAATCTAAAAGAGTTAATCTTATGTCCTATTAATTATATCTCAGTAAAGCTAGTACAAAAAAAGAAATGGAGTGCTAATACTATAAATAAATAAATAAATAGCTGACAGTCAAAAACAGTGTGATCTCTTTCAGCTTTTATAGCCATCATTATTAGGAGTTGTAGTAGTGGCGATAGCAGTAGCATTTCATTGTTAGTGACTGGAGTATTTGCTCTTGGAAATTTAAATTTATTTATATCAGAGTGCAGGAGAGTAAGATTGCAACTATTTGTAATAAATTATACTAGATGAAGACTGATGTTACACTAAAGTCAGTGCATACAGTGCAGATGCACAGAACATAGTTATTTTTATTTTGGAAAAATTCCAGGTTAAATTTACTTTGTATATTAATTTGCATATCTATGTGTATCTTTAATAAGTACAGCATTAAATGTATTTTTATTTTGATCCTTTCTGGAAATAAATAACACATCACTCAGAAGGAAAATATGTATGTGTTATATAATTATGAAGCAACAATATTTCTAGTTGAGAAAACTGTGTAGAGATAAGAAAATATGAGAAATATAAACATGGTAAGTTAACAGAGCTGAGGTTTTCAAAATTAGTCAAATATTTTTAATCTAAGGTAAAGAATTAATTAAAATATTTATCACATGATGATTCGATTTAAAATGCACACTCAGAAGCTGTCAACTTTTTGCCTACTTTCTTTCTTTACAGCTAGGAATGTTAAGATTGTTATGGTTATCAAACAGAAACATTTCCAAAACAGATTCTACAATTATTTTGAAAAAGTAATAAAGAAAGCAAATGGTATATAATTTTATGTGCTTGAATTTGAAAATAAACTGTATAAAATATCAGACAACCAAATTAATGGTAGTAAGCTGACGAGAGTAACTAGTGAGTTTCTGCATTTTTCAAGTGCGTGAAGTAAATACATCTTCTGTAGGCTGAATGTCTGTGTCTCTGCCCCCAAATTTATGTTGAAATGCTAACCCACAATGTGATTCTATTAGGAATTATGGCCTTTTGCATGTGATTAGCTTATGGCATCAGATCCCTCATGAATTGGATTAGTGTCCTAGTAAAAGAGAGGTTAGAGAGCTTCCATATCCCTTGTCTCCTCAATTAAGTGAGGTCACAATGAGAAGACAGCTGTCTTTGAATCAGAAAGCAGGCCCTAACCAGACACTAAATGTGATAGTGCCTTGATCTTGGACCTCTGAGTCTCCAAAACTATAAGCAATATATTTCTGTTGTTTTTAAGCCACCCAGTCTATACTATTTTGTAACAGCTGCCCAAATGGAATGAGAAAATATCATACAGCTAAAAGTTTCGGCAAAGAATTCACAGCAAAATGAAAAAGTAACCATATCAATGTGATTGATTTAAAACTCAATACAAATGTTTGAATAAATTATGAAAGATTGTTTCATATTAAATAATTCTATAAGATGTTATTCTATAAAACTTGTATTTGGGCTAATGATGTCCCTAAGGAAATTAGTCATTATATTACTTACGGCCTGATTCATGAGGATTTCTATATAAATTTCTTCCTAGGCTTAACATCAATAATACTTGTGCATTTTTCTTAGCCAGTCACCTGTTTTCATCTGATAGGAACCATTAACTATGATTTGGTTTCTCTAGCATGTGTATGAGATTTAATGATATGTATTTTTTATACTAGCCTCATTCTCAGATATAGTTTATATTCTACTTTTGTTATGCTTTTTTTCTTTGTCATATAATTTATAATATTTCTTTACTTTTAAATTTTCTTGTAAGTAGCCTTACATTCATTTTGGTGCAGATGAAAAATAAATATTAGGTGTCAATTGACTATTAGATATCATTCTTGTTAGGTATCTCAAAATCAACTGAATTCATAATTTCCAAAATTGAACTTATAATCAATTTCTCTGCAATGCATGTATAGTATAGGAATACTTTATTTTATTGCATTTCACTTTATTGTGCCTTGCAGATACTGTTTTTTGTTTTTGTTTTTTTTCTTCACAAATGGGAGGTTTGTGGCAATGCTGTGTTGAGCAAGTCTATCAGTACTATTTTTTAATAACAAGTGTTCACATAGTACCTTTGTATCATATTTTTGTTATTCTAACAATATCTCAAATTTCATTATTATTATTATTATATCTGTTATGGTGATTTTTAATCAGCAGTCTTTGATATTACCATTGCAATTGTTTGAGGGGCATGATGAATTACTCCCATATAAGAAGGAAAACATAATTGATCAAGTTTGTATATGTTTTGGCTGCTCCAACAACCAGCCATCCCATCCCACATCTTTCTGCCTCTCCTTGGGTCTCCTTATTTCCTGAGACACAATGCTATTAAAATTGGGCCAGCTAATAACCCTATAATGGCCTCTAAGTGTTCGAGTTAATTGAAGAATAACAAATATCTCACTTTAACTCAAAAGCTAGAAATGAAGCTTAGTGTCTATCCATGTTCTTTGCCTACTTTTTAATGGGATTTGTTTTGTTTGTTTTTACTTGTAAATTTGTTTAATTTCCTTATAGATGTTTGACATCAGACCTTTGTCAGATATCCAACAAGTTTTTAGCTTGCAAATGTTTTCCCATTGTATACATTGTCTGTTTACCCTGTTGATAGTTTCTTTTGCTGTGCAGAATCTCTTCAGTTTAATTAGATCTCAGTTGTCAATTTTAATTTTGTTACAATTGTTTTTGGCTACTTGAAATCTTTTCCAGTTATTATGTTCAGTATGTTACCACCTAGGTTGTCCTCCAAAGTTTTTATAGTTACGGGTTTTACATTTAAGTCTTTAATCCATCTTGAGTCGATTTTGTATATGGTGTAAGGAAGGGATCCAATTTCAATTTTCTGCATATGGTTAGCCAGTTAGCCCAGAACCATTTATTGATGAGTAGTCCTTTCCCTATTTCTTGTTTTTTGTGAGATTTGCCAAAGATTATATGGTTGTAGGTATGTGGGCTTATTTCTGGGCTATTTTGTTCTATTGGTCCATGTGTCCTTTTTTTTTTCACCAGTACCATGCTGATTTTGATTACTGTAACTCTGTTGTTCTATTGGTCCATAACTCTGTTGTTCTATTTTGTTCTGTTGGTCCATGTGTCTTTTTTTTTTTCACCAGTACCATGCTGATTTTGATTACTGTAACTCTGTTGTATAATTTTAATATGGACAGGAAGCAGGGAAATACTGGGTAGAAGGGGGCAGTTCTCCAACAATGGCCCCACCCTCAAGCATGGAAACTTCATCCCTAAATGAGAACAGTTATACCTGTTTTCTCACCTGAGTGTT
Source organism: Plecturocebus donacophilus (assembly GCA_004027715.1). Lineage (NCBI taxonomy): Eukaryota > Metazoa > Chordata > Mammalia > Primates > Pitheciidae > Plecturocebus > Plecturocebus donacophilus. Next base: position 17,669 of record PVKP010034346.1, read on the forward strand.
GCTTTTTCCAAAACCACCCTGGCCCATCATGCCCCTCATCGTGTACCCATAAAAACCCCAAACTCCAATGGTGTAAGAGTAGAGTAGTGTGGCAGAGAAGATGAGAAGAGAAGAAGCAACTAAGAGTCAGAGTCTATAGATAGACGTGGCTTAACTTCAGATAGCACGACTTCAGAGAAGAGCTCAGCCAGAGCCAGTGGGGCTTCAGGGAATAATCACCTTCTTCCACAGCATACCCCTACCAGCTCCCCTTCTTCTGACAGCCACTTCCACCACTTAATAAAATCTCCACATTCACCATCCGTCAAGTTCATGTGACCTGATTATTCCTGGATGCTAGACCAGAAACCGGGTATCAAGAGGGCAAGGTGTAAGAAGTTTTCACCCTGACTCTCTACTGAGCTGGTTAACACTTAGCCATCTACATATGGCAAATGCTAAAAGAGCATTGCTTGTTAACACACACCCTCTGGGACGCCAGAAGTCATGGGCTACAACTAGACTGCCATTGGCCAGTACAGGATTTCTTCCTGCCAGCTCATAAAAGCATTCCCCCGAGCTCCTGCATTAGCTCACCTATGTGATCCCCCTTCCACAAGGGGTTTGAGCTTGGCCACACTCTGTTGCAAGTCCCTTGATGGGGTCAAGGAAATGTCCTGTCACAGTTTGAAGTCAGGTAGCATGATGCTGCTTGCTTTGTTCTATTTGCCTTGTATTGCCTTGGCTATTTGGGCTTGTTTTTAGTTTCATTAAAATTTTAAAATAGGTTTTTCTAGTTCTTTGAAGAATGTTACTGGTAGTTTGACAGCAGTAGCATTGAACCTGTAAATTTGTTTTTGACAGTGTGGCCATATTAATGATATAAATTCTTCAGTTACAAATATAAAAGGTTTTTCTATTTGTTTGTGTCATCTCTAATTTCTTCAAGCAGTATTTTGTAATTATGAAAGTAGAGGTCTTTCACCTTCCTGGTTAGCTATATTCCTAGGAAATTTATTATTTTGGGGCACTGAAAATGAAATTGTTTTCCTGTTTTGCTTGTGGCTTGGCTTCTGTTGGTGTATAGGAATGCTAGTGTTTTTGTATGTTGATTTTGTGTCCTGAATCTTTGCTGAAGTTGCTTATTAGTGTAAGAGGTTGTGGGGCCAACACTGTAGATTTTTATAGATATACAATTATGTCATTGACAATTATGGATAGTTCAACCTCCTCTCTTCCTATTTGGACATGCTTTATTTACCTTGCCTGTTTGGTCTGGCCAGAGCTTCCAGTACTATGTTTGATAAGGTTTGGATCTGTGTCTTTGCCCAAATCTCATGTTGAAATGTAATCCCCAGTGCTGGAGGTGGATCCTGGTGGGGGGCTATTAGCTCATGGGGCTGGTTTCTCATGATTTACACCATCTTCCCTTGGTGCTGTCATTGCAATTGTGAGTTCTCATGACATCTGGTTGTTTGAAAATGTGTGGCACCTCCCTCCTCTCTCTTGGCCTTGCTCCTGCCATGCAAGATCCTATTCCTGCATTGCCTTCTGCCTTGAGTAAAACCTCTCTGAGGTCAACACAGAAGCAGATGCTATCATGCTTCCTGTGCAGCTTGCAGAACTGTGAGCTAATTAATTTTTTTTGTAAATTAATCAATCTCTGATATTTCTTTACAGGAATGTAAGAATGGACTAATACAATGTTGAATAGGAGTGATGAGAGAGGACATCATTGTCTTTTGCCAGGCTTCAAGGGGAATTCTTCCAGCATTTGTCCATTCAGTACAATGTTGGCTGTGGGTTTGTCACAGATGACTCATTATTTTAAGGTGTGTCCCTTCAATACAAATTTATTCAGAATTTTTAACATAAAGGGATGTTGAATTTTGTCCAAAGTTTTTTCTGCATCTATTGAGTTAACCATGTATTTTTGTCTTTACTTCTGCTTATGTGCTGAATTGTGTTTATTGATTTGCATATGTTAAACCAATCTTGCATCACTGTGATAGCCTACTTGATCATGGTGGCTTAGGTTTTTCATATACTGCTTGATTTGATTTGCTAATATTTTTGTGAGGATTTTAGCATCAATGTTCACCAAGAATATTGGCCTAAAGTTTTGTTTTTGTTGTTGTTGTTGTGATTCTGCCAGGTTTTGGTATCGGGTTGATTCTGGCCTCACAGAATGAGTTTGGGAGGAGTCCTTTTCCCTCAGTTTTTAGGAATAGTTTCAGTAGAAATAGTATCAGCTCTTCTATATACATCTGATAGAATTTGACTGTGACTCCATCTGGTCCTGGGCTTTTTATTTTTGTTTGGCTATTTATTACAGATTAAATTTCAGAGCTCTTTATTTGTGTACTTGTTCGTTCTCATGCTGCTATTAAGAGATATCAGAGACTGGCTAATTTATAAAGAAAACAGGTTTAATTGACTCACAGTTCTGCATGGATGGGGAGGCTTCAGGAAACTTAAAATCATGACAAAAGTCACCTCTGCACAGGGTGGCAAGGGAGATAATGAGTGAGGACCGAGGAAAGGGAAAGCCCATTATAAAACCAAGAGATCTTATGAGAACTTACTATCATGAGAATAGCATTGGGGAAACCACCCACATGATTCAATTACCTCCCATTAGGTCCCTCCCACAACACATGGAGATTATGGAAATTACAATTCGACATAATATTTTTGTGGGAACACAGCTAAACCATATCATTCTACCCTAAACTATCCCAAATCTCACGTCCTCACATTTCAAAACACAATCATGCCCTTCCTACAGACTCCCAGAGTCTTAATTTATTCCAGCATTAGCTGAAAATTCCAAGTCTAAAGTCTCATCTGAGGCAAGGCAACTTAATTCTGCCTATGAGTCCATAAAATCAAAAGCAAGTTAGTTACTTCCTATATACAATGGAAGTACAGGCAATGGATAAATACATGTGTTCTAAATGAGAGAAATTGGCCCAAACAAAGGAACTACAGGTCCCACGCAAGTTAGAAATCCAATAGGGCTGTCATTAAAACTTAAAGTTCTGTAATGACTTCTTTTGACTTTATGTCTCACATCCAGGGCACACTGATACAAGAGGTGGGCTCCCACAGCCTTGGGCAGCTTTGCCCTTGTGACTTTGCAGGGTACCGCCCCCGTTACTGGCTGCTTTCACAGGCTGACACTGAGCATGTGTGGCTTTTCCAGGTGTAAGGCAGAAACCGTCAGAGGATCTACCATTCTAGGGTCTAGAGGATGCTGGCCCTCTTCTCACAGCTCTAATAAGCAGTGCCCCAGTGGGTACTCTGTGTAGAGGCTCTGACCCAACATTCCCCTTCTGCATTGCCCTAGCAAAGGTTATCCATGAGAATTCTACCCCTGCAGCAAATTTCTGCCTAGACAGCCAAGCATTTCCGTACAACCTCTGAAATCTAGGTGGAGGTTCCCAAAGCTCAATCCTTGTCTTATGTGCACTCACAGAGAAAACACACGGAAATTGCCAAGCTATCATCCTGCTTCACATGGACTACTACTATAGTAGTCTTATGAGTGATGTAATGCATCTATGCATCAACCCTTTTCTCTTATCAATCTATGCTCTCTTCTGCATCCAGAAAGAGTGTTACAAATACAAATTTTGTCAGGTCACTCAGTTATTTGAAAACATGCAATGACTTCCCAATTCTCTTAGAAAAATAAAACAATTTGACTTTAGTCTGTAGATTTTATAAGTTTTAGCCCTTACATCTCCTTGTACAACTCTCTCTTTTGTTCTATGTGCTCCTCTCATGCTGGGTTGTCTTCAGGTTTTTTGTTGTTGTTGTTGTTGTTTGTTTTTTTTTTTACTATATGCTCCAGGGCATTCACATTTGCTTTTTTCCTTACCTATAAATCTCCTAAGCAGTTCCTCTCCCACCAACATACAACCCTACTCTACCTAATCACTAATTCCTCATTGAAATTTTCTTAACTTTTCTGACTAGATTAGATACCTTGATTGTACAATTTTATATTAACGTACTTCTCCTTCATGGCACATAACACAGAGTATGTTACTTTTCTTTGTGTAATTATTTGATTAATATTTATCTCCCCAGCTATCTGCTAGGGGTCATGAAACCAGAGACAGTGACTCTTATTCTCATTATTTCTTACCCGATGACCTACTTCAGTGACTGACATGCAGTACACCTTTAGTAAATCTAAATAATAAAAGAAACAGAGTGAGAGAAGTAACACACACAAACACACACACACACACACACAAACATACAAAGACAAAGAGAGAGAATTCTGTAAGTGTTCTTGTATTTATATAACATATTAACATATTTAATATTGATTGCCCCTGCCCTAGAATTTATGTAATAACTGATTTGAAAAAGACAAGGAGATTTTAGAGGTTTTCTAGAGAGACAATGCTGAGAATAATGCTGTCCAGTGGAACATCCTGCAATACTGATACTGTTCTTTATTGGTACTGTCCAATAGAGTAGCTACTAGCTACAGTCGGTTGTTAAGCAAATAAATGCAGCCAGTGTGACTGAGAAAGTAAATTTTTTATTTTATTTTGACTACTCTCCATTTAAGTAAATATATGTGTCTGTATTGTATAGAGCATATGTAGAGATTAAGCAGGAAAAATTCATAAAGAAGACTACTATGTCTCTGGTTTAAGTATCTTCGAAGCCCTCAGATTTATCACCTTCCACTAATTCAACAAAATATTATGAAATTCTAAAGTTTCTCAGAGTTGGCCATTGGATTTCAGGGTAAGGGTAAGGTGAAAGCCAAGTGATGGAGGATATGTACTTTCTACTGCTTTCTACTCCTATACCTTCAAAAAGAGCATAACTTTGTGTATTTAATAAATTAACTTTTCACTTAACTATTATTTGCATAAAGATTTGTACCACTTGAAAATTTTAAAAACCACTAACTCATCCAACAGATTGTACCTGTATTCAGAAAGCCATACATGATATCTTTCTGGTATGTGACTGTGAATATTTATAGGAAGGGAAAGTTGCTATCCATGCAGAAAAGTATGAGAAGTGCAAGATGGTCTCTCTACCGCTGATTTGTCTCTCTCACCCTCCTACCATAGGACAAGCGAATATGTACATAGAAAATGTAAGATGTACAAAACAGGTCTAGAAATTATCTTGTCAAAACTTGTCCCATAACAATGAATTCCTAACAGAATATCTGACAAAAGCTAATTAAGTTGTTTAGATCAGAGACTGGGATAGAGAAGTCAGTGTAGCTAAATAACCAAATTGTCCCAAGAGAAAGATGATAAGTTATTTTTAACTTACCATTTTTTCTTTTCTTTCCTCCATTCCTGTTCTTCACTTTCTTCTTAGCTTTTTAGAAACACAATTAAAATCTTTACCTTCCTTTTACCAGACACTCCCTACATAGCAAGCTTATCTACGTGCTTACTTAGAAGCTCCAGAGCCAGAACTCTCTCCTACCAGAAGATTTCCTTGAGAGACAACAATTAATTTACAACCTAAATTATGCCCACGATGGAATGTTCCCTTACCTGGAAAGTATCTTGCAACATCAGCCAATTTACAACCTTACTCTGCCCATAATGGTACCAACTCAACCACCTGGTAGATAAGTCAAAATAAGTCATGTAGCCCCACACCTGCTCACTCCCTTCTCTGCAAGCCTTTTTAATGAAAGCTGCCCTTTAAAAGCTCCTGCTTTCTGCCCCTAAAGTAAATCAATTCCCTTAAAGGCAGGAGCCTGTAAGTCTTCCTCTTTGCTAATCTTTGAAATAGTCACTTCCTTTATACCAGACGTTGCTCTTGTTAATTGAACTCTGCAAGTGGTGAGTGACTGAACTTGCATTTTGGTTAAAGCAGTACTGACAGTAATGTTTTATAAATACACAAACCAATAGTGGGCCAAATTGCCAGACACAATTGGAGTCAAGGCAGAATAATTTAAGTTGGTTGTGGCAAATAGAAGCCAAACATTCAAACCAAAAAAAAGAAAAAGCAAACAACTAAAGCAATAACTGCAGTAACTCCTGCTGAAACAAAGAAGAGCAACTAGAAAGGCCACAGCTGACAACCAGAGCCAGCAAATTAGTGGTTAGTAAGTAGTCAGGAAGCTGAGATTCATTACCGTGAAGAATAAAAGATCAGCCGAACTGTACTAGAGAGGTGAGTGCTTCTGAAAGTCATGCTGGCTATTGTCATTCTGTTAAAGTACTAATGGAACTAATCCCCTTGTGTAACCTTCTTAGTTGTGGTTCTTATTTTTTAAGCAGTCTGTATTTTCCCTATGGCCTCCAGTATACTTGCTGTCTTAACAGTCATTCAACTTTTCACTGAGAATATAGTAGTAATGTGGAAAAGGAAATGAAGAAGATTGAGCTCCTGCTACTTGCCTGAAAGTATAGCAGAAGAGAGCTAACCAGATAGCTAAATAAATACTCTCAAAAAAGAAAAGAGAGAATAACCAAATAGATGCAATAAAAAACGATAAAGGGGATATCACCACAGATTCCACAGAAATTCAAACCATCATCAGAGATTATTACAAACAACTCTATGCACATAAACTGGTAAACCTGGGAGAAATGGATAAATTCCTGGACACTTGCCTCCTCCCAAGTCTAAACCAGGAAGAAGTTGA
>PVKP010034347.1:0-24297 GCA_004027715.1 Plecturocebus donacophilus
TTCATTCTTCCTTTAATTTTCATTCTTCTCTTTAATTACGTTCTCACAATAATTCTGCATGGACTATACTGTCTTTCCTGTCTAATTGGTCAAGAAGTTGAGGTTAAGAGTGGTTGATAATTCTTAGGGTCATACACATAAGTAGTGAAGCCTTGATGTGTGCATAGGCCCACTTTTTTCCAATGTCTTCCCTCTCTATTCTCTGCCATACGTCTCATCCTGGATATAGAGAATCTGGGAATGAAGCAAGAATGAGGCTATGTGAGTTGTGGTCAGTATGGGGGATCAGAAAGAAAGGAAAGCTGATTTTTGCCTTCTAAATTCTATTACCAGACACATAAGAAAATAGTATTTCCAAGAATTCTGAAGTCAAAAGTAAATAATGCCATTGAAATTGGAGAATATTTCTTAGCCCTGTGCTCTACAGGAAGATTTCTTTTGAGGTTGACAGTTTCTTGGAATTCCAATAGCTGGGTATAATGCACTTAACTCTGTCATGTTACTGTAAAAAATGTATTCTGTTTAGGAAAATTAAAGGCATTACATCAAGATCCATAGTCTTATGTCAGCTCCATTATCTTGAGTCATATTTAATAGCAACCTGATATTTCTAGTTATGAACTCTCCTTTGGGGTTGGTATTTAAAATATGCCTTAAGCCTAATCAATTCTTGTGACCCTATATTCTGCAAAGCCAGGTATCTTTAGTAAAATCATAAAGCAGTGAGCATTTAAGAGCAGAGTCCAGAATAGCTAGAACAATGATCAAACACACACACATATACATAATCTGATAAGAATTAATCGTTCATATATCACAAATGGAATACATAACCCTGATAGATGGTGATCATTTCATTACTTGTGGTCTCCAGAAAAAGCAGAGTAGTGATGTTAAATTATATAATACATGAAAACCATTTCTTTTACACAGAAAACTAAAGTTGCAGATTCTGCCCCTGCACTCTACACATTCAGAAAGGGTTGCCTGGGTCTTCAGAGTGAGTTTGAAGGCAGCCTGACATACCAGGTCCCTACAGGACCTTCCACAGCAGGCATTGTCTCTATTACTTCTTGGCACCTCATAAATTGGTGACATTAATTATTTAATTGATTAACTTCTTACTTGTTAATCTCTACTTCTAGAATTTTGCTCTAGAAGGGACCGTGTATTCCATACACATTATATATAGTTCCTGGCACATAATAGGCATTCAAAAATATTTGTAAAACATTATGTTTTCTGTAGGTCTTGTCTTCTGAACTAAATTACAAACTACCAAAAGACAGAGTTTACAGCTGATACTCTGAATGGTCCTTGGATGCAATAGTGCTGAGCAGAGAGCAGGACCTCAGGGGCTATTTGTTATACTGAGTTGGATTAAACCATATGAAACTACCCACATGAAGGTCTGCCTTCCTGGATCTGTCTCTGTGCTTCCATAGTTCTTTGTACATGCTTCTTTTATAGCCCCTAATCAACTCTATTTTAATTTTTTGTTCCTACATCTGGCTGCCTCTCAACATTTTGTGCTAAGAGGCATTTATATCTCATTTCTTCTTTGATAATTTTGCACATAGCAAATGATGAATAAGAAAATGGAACTAAGATTATATTAATTGGCTGCTATGCCAGGCACGTGGCTATGCTATGGACTTTACAGATGTCAATTCAATTAATACTCAAAATCCTATGAAGTTGGTAATTTAATCTTCATTTAATAGTTAAAAACACTGAAACTCAGGAGTTGCTTGCCCAACATAGTGTATCTGGCAAGGATCAAAGCAGAGATGGGAGCCCAGTTCTTTTCAATTCTGAAGACTTTAATGACTCTTCTGCTGGGCTAATCAATTTTTCCATTATTTAATGAATTAACAAATAGCAACAGTCATGGTCGGTAACAACTAAAGCTCTTGTGTTCATTAACAGTGAAGTCGGAATACCTAGCATGTTCTCACAAGGGAATCATTTTCATTTCAAACTGATATGGATTTGAAATTTGGGTAGCCTCTCTTAGAAAGTTCTGTCACCTTTGAATAACAGGAGGTCCTTCTCCCATCTTGAGGGCAGCTACATCTCAACAAAGTGGAAGGAAGACCTCCTGGAGTCACTGATGATAACATTCCTTAGGAGGTTTAGTGAGAAGCTTCATTGTCCAGGGAAAAGGAATGTCGTTAACTTTTGGGTTTTTGGAGTTTAAATGGAGGCATTATTCCAGAGACGGATGGGGAGAGTCTTACATGAGTCTGTCAAGTGATGGGTGCTTTACAACAGCAGTCTTTAGACTTGATCAAAGTTACTCGTGGACATAGTTTTTAAAAAAATCAATGTCCAGAACCTTAATTTTCATATTTTCCTGAAGTTTATCTGCCTGAGAACTTGCTTGTGTTTAAAACAGAGCTTTTCCTACTTTAAAAAAGAAATTTTTTTTAAATCCACCTCAAATCTTACAAAAGTGTACATCCTCCTAGACATCTAAGGGGAAGGCTTCTTTAAAAAGTAAGGTACTATATATCCTCAGGGATTTTAGCCTTTCATGTATTAAAAATGTGTTAAGATTGATGTACTTGTCAGAAATAGAGTATTTGGGTGCTGTATTGGGATTTCTGATTTCATATCTATGGTAGAGTAAGAGAGTGGGATTAATTACAATATTCATTTAGTCGTGTTTTCTCTTTCACCCATCACCTATTGTCAAAGAATGCATTTCTGTTAAGACAGTGTATTAGACCGTTCTTGTGTTGCTGTAAAGAAATTCCTGAGACTGGGTAATTTATAAAGAAAAGACATTTAATTGACTCATGGTTCTGCCAGCTTTAGAGGAAGCATGATGCTGGTATCTGCTTGGCTTCTGGTGAAGCCTCAGAGAGCTTTCAATCATGGCAGAAGGTGAAGCAGGATCAAGCAAGAGAGGGTGGGAGGAATGTGCCCCATACTTTTAAATGACAAGATCTCATGAGAATTCACTCATTCATAGGGACAGCACCAAGCCATGAGATATCCATGCCCATGATCCAAACACCTCCCACCAGGCCCCACCCCAGGCCTCAAGCCCAGCATTGGAAATACAATTCAACATGAGATTTGGGTGGGGACAAACATCTAAAGTACACAGAGTCCTATAGGAGTGAAGAAAAAAGACTCACTAGGAAACACTGAATATGAAAACTGGCTTTTGTCCCATTTTTTTTTCAGCTCTGGTTAATACTTATTTTTATGTCCTGCAATGTGCTAAGAAGAAAAATATTTTCAAACAATCAAAGAATTAGAGGTTCTTCTAAGAAATTTGCAGTGTGTTCTAGAATTATTTAAAAAAATCAGGCACTATTCCTTCAATTTAATCAACTAATTTAAAAAATTATGCTTTTTTTATGTTTAGTGTAATGTAAAAGCTCTAAACTCATTTTTGAAATCAAATTACAGTATTTCTTCCAATTGCAGGCATTCCTGATTTGGTTTATATTTTCTACCTGCTATTGACAAGAGGCAAATTTATGTGCTAGGTGCCAGATCTATCAGTTTTTAGTAGTATATACCTTTCTTTATTATAAAATATGTCCCAGATGAATCTATCTTTCATAATATGACTTGCAATTAACTCAGTTTTTACAATATTCTTCTGAACACACATTAACATATTTTTGAATTAAAAGTTACAGTTGATTTGTGGATTGGTTTGAAAATGAGGACAGGCTTAGCCAACAAGTTTATATGTTAGTTTATCCAGTATAGTTAGGATATGTTAATTTATGCCCATGAAGTGACTGAGCCAAATCATCAGTGCCAAGGTTTGTATAATATATACTTAAAGAATTTGAAAAGATAAAATATTGTACCAAATATATTGTTTGTAAGATATTTAATGATATTTGTAACATTCTTAAAACTTTATGAGGTTAGGAAGGTATAAAGGTACCTCTAAAGGAAAAAGTAAAAGGCAAAAACATTAAGTCTTGCTAAAATGAGGTAATCAAGAAAATGGCAGAGAATAAAATCCTTTTGGTTCATCAGGTCATTTTTCATTTATTTCAGCAAAAAGCAAGTAAGATATTGACATTTCCTCTCTCAAGACAGTTGGATTAATTGGGAAAAGAAAAGAGAACTGGCTGTGCTTGTACTCGTATTCGGTTACAGAAACAGAGAGTTGAATTATCAGTGAATCCACTGACTTCCTGGAACAAATTGTTTCTAAATATTCAAAACCTTTGGTACCTGACAAATGCTTAAGCTAATTGTTAAAAATCAACTTCAGTCATTAATTTGAAAAATATCTTGAATGCTGTCTACACAGAGGTGTACAAACCAGGCTCTGGTGAGGTGGCATTGCACAAGTCAGACATAACCTCAGTCCTCCCACTTATCATTTGGTGGACAGTGTTCAATGGTACACAGAAAGGTAAATAAATAAGCTGATGTAAGACTGTGGTATTCACTGTGAAGAAGATAATCCAAAGGAATATGCTCAGCATTGTCTGGGTAAGGACAGCAGGATTGCCTTAGCATAGGCAGCTAGGGAAGTTAAAACTGGGCTGAGTCCCCTGTGACCTGAAGTGGCAGCCCTGTGAGAATCCCCAGGTGAAGGGAAGATGCAAAAAGCCATGAGGTGGGGATGATGTGGACTCTTAGTTAGCCCTGCATCTCAGATTATAAGAATAATCTTCCATTTTAATGGGTCTTTATGACTGACACAGACTTTATAGACGCTGATATTTCTGAGTTCCATAGCTTGTCTTACATGTTCATTCTGCAAGAAGTAGTATTTCTAGAATCTCTACTGAGCACAGACTCTCCATCTGGAAGTTTTTCCTTCCCTGTGGTCTCCTCTCAAAATTAGAGATACAAAATACAACTTTTATCTTTGTGTAATCATCAGGTAATACATGTCTATTGTGAGCATGCTGATGGCAAATTAAATACCAAAAAGGAAACAATTAAAGCTTATAGGAAAATAATACTAAAATATATCAAATAATAACAAAGAAAATATAATAAAAATATAAAAAGAAAAAGAAATTCCAGATGGATTTCCCATTCCTGAAATGAACCACCGTTAACAGTTGTGTGATTTTGTTTTTAATCTTATTCAAAACAAACATATACACCCAAACAATTAGACATATGCATATGACAGTGCATTTTCTCTTAAATTTCAGTCTAACATGTAAATCTATCTGTCTGTCTGTCTATCTATCTATCTATCTATCTATCTATCTATCTATCTATCTATTATTTAGCTATCTATCTACCGTCACAGCACTTCTCTACCTTTTGGCTAAGATCAAGCGTAGTATCTGTTCTTATAAGTTTAATATTTATCTGTCTACCTACCTATCATCAGATGTGAAAGCAGAGAAGGCAATTACTTAACTTGGTACCATTATAGGAACAACAGATGTCTTGGACTGCTTCTTTGATTAGACCCAATGCACTGACACTGTTACTTCTTTGTTTAGGTTAAGCCGTTAAAAATTTATTCATAAATCAATTAATCTATTAGTAAATTGAAATAATCATCTTAGAAGGCATTGTTTTAATTGATATTAGTCCGCTGGCACAACCCTGCCAGCATACTTCTGAGCACAGACTCTCCATGTGACTCAGACATGGGACATGAATATTATGGGACTAGAGCAACTTAGAGAGTATGTGAGATATAAAGCCTTTATTTTTTTCCCTTTCACCACACCTTCCTATTTCCCTAGAAAGATTTACCATTTCTTCTTTTTTGTCTTCACATATGTTTCTTTGTTGGCACATATGCCTTATTATATTTATTTGAGTGGCAGAAGTAAGTTTCCTACGTAAGAGGCAGGTATAGAAAACACTGAATTTCTTAATTTTTAAAATCAATCTAGATCAACCCTTGCTTGAGAGAGTATAAAACTAAATCAGTCTCCTTTCTGCTTTGGGAAGCTTCTCCCCCTCCCTGTGATAATACAAGCACCCAGTGCTTATCTGAGAAAGGTGGAAGGATTTCTGTCATGCCAGCCACTCATACAAGTGCCCATTTCCTGAGCCCCTTTGGGCTTCTCAAGGGCCTATGGCTATTTCCAAGTAGGCAACTCCATTTTCTTAGTGTCTAAAACAAACCTATAACTCTCTCACCAGGGGTTTATGGTCTCATCATTTCCCACCAAAGCTTTTCCTCCTCTGGTGAGAAAGACATTGAGTATTATTCACAGAAACCCCCCAACCTTAAACCATTGTTCTTTTCCATGGTCTTCAGGTATCTTTCCTCTTTTCATGCTCCAGCTGCAGTTTTTCTCAATGGTTCTAGACTCCTAAGGAAAAATGTGGGTTAAAAAGGATGACCAATTAGCCTGCAACTGACAATTTTCCAAGACTATTAAAGTAACAATAGGAAGAAAATTATTTCCACTTAATTTCCAGTTGAGATGTGAGAAAACAGCAAGAAGTTAGAATCACAGTAAATAATCCAGGATATTTATTTACATGTCTATGCCACCCTATACCACTGCAACCCCACTAGCTCTGGGTCCCTCAACTGAACGTAGGGCTTAGCACAAAGCAATGTGTCCCCACAAATGTTTGTTGAATAATAAGTACATTTATGACTACTTACAGCTTAAAAGCACAATGAAACACATTTTGTAATTTCCGTGTCTCTCAATGACCTACAATTTGAGGATGAAATCCCTCTATCTGTCCAAGACACTTATTCCCACCTTCTAGTCAGAGTGAAGAGTAAATCGAACCTTTGCACATCAATGTTTTGACTGCATACTTTCTGGGAAGAGTAATAATTTGAGAGCCTGAAACAGTACAGAATATCTGGGTAGCTGATTTTTTTCCTTGAGAAAGACGTTTTGGGAAGGCATATTTTATATCAACTCTATCAAAGCTTCTCACATTGAAGAATTAGTTGATGTGAACTACGGTTGAGACCTCAAGGCGAACTGAGACCTTGTGATGGGCTAGTGAGGAGGAAGCAGTAGCATCTGGGCTGGGAGGAATTTTCAGGGCTTTGTGCTGGCCCCTTGCAAAGGCGAGGCAATGGGTAGTTATCAATCAAATAGGTGTTGAAATGTCTGAGAAAACTCAGGAGGACTCTGGGCTCACCTCAGTCTGTTTCCTAGGCAAGCTGATCCTGGAGGTGGGGGGGCGAGGGGGATTGCACAAGGAATTTCTAATAGTGAAAGGATCTTCTGAGTTATTTTTAATGTCGCAGGAAGGCGATTTTACAGATAGAAAAGCACTTATTAAGTAAATTTTAATTTAATATTCAAATTACTAACATTATAAAGTACAAAACCTAGATTTAAAAGGCCTTTAAGTCTGCGTGTAATTTCTTAACTTCTTTAAGTATACAAGGAATTTCAGTGGTAGGTTTCCTTTTTGTTTCAGAATTTCAGTAGGGACCTTAAAAGGGAAGAATGATAGGAAAGTGCTAGAGTCATCTATGTAGGACTTACTAGAAAATATCAAAACTGGACCTGAGACTCTCATCCCCACTGCTTCATCAGTCCATGTAAAAGAGGAAAGTAACATATGGGAAGACAGAATGAAAGGAATTAATAGTGGTACAGAGCCTTTAGAATTTTTTCCTTCCTCTACTTACCCTATCTAAACTGAAGCGGGCTTGAAGAAATCAGTTGTAGAGATCGAAGATGCCTGTAAGAGGGTGGGACATTGATGTCTTATTCTCTGGCTAAACATTTGCTGAGATATAGAGAGAGCCCACTGCATGGTGAGAAAGCACTGTTGAGAAAACCAGACATGTACCTAGTGGGTTGGGAGAATTCTGAAGGATAGAGGTGAGTTGTAGGAACCTATGATGCCAGAGCAAAGAGAGATGACAGAAGTAGGAAAAAGCCTATACTTCCAGTTTGACAAGGCAGGAATACCTGCAATTCCCTATGCAAAAGAAGTGTTCAGGGCACACACTTGGCTGAAGCCAAGTTGAAAGACTTTCTGCACAGGAAGTCAGGCTGCACAGTAGTACCAGAATCCTGTGTTTAAGTGGAGGGTGAAACTAATTTACTTCACCACTTGATTTTATTTAGGTACTTTTTTAATTGACTATACAATTCTCTAGTCATCCAGCAAGAATCACAAAGGATACTGTAATACAGTTTCAGATGCTCTTCAGTTTGAAGCAGAATCTTAATCCTGCAGCAATTGGAGAGGGATTAACCCACACAGGGAGGAACTGAGAAGAACCAGGTCATGAATTCTGGTAAGCCTCAGGAGAGGAGGCTGGGATTCAGAGGAGTAGAAGGGTGTATCTGAGGCTCTGGGATAAAGTAACACAAGAAATTTCTTACATAGGAAAGTTGTGGTCTTCAAGACTTATCTTTCTTCTTCTTTTTCTTCCTCCTCCTTTTTTTTTGTTGCCCAGCCCAATAATATTCTGATATTGCCCAGCCCAATAATATTCTGATTCCAATATTCTACCGTTAAAATAACCTTGTTTAATTGAAGATTTTTTGGAGAGATTGGTATAGCCATGATTTTTTAAACTTTTCTTTGTCAACAGATATACATTGCTTGTAAAGAGCCATGTGAACTATTTCTTAGGTTTAATGATGAAAATATGGTTGCTGGATAAGTAATCACCTCTGTGGGTATAACCTGAAAATAATCAAAACATTGCTGGGTTCTGATTGAATGAAAGCGAGGTGTGGTTCAATTGCTCTAAATACAATGTCAGTGCTGAAAATCACAGGTGTGGCTTGAGATGACCACTCATGACATAAAATGATTTTACTTAATAGCACATACATTTAAAAAAAACCTGATAATAGTTACCTCAACAATATTCTTCCCTAAAAATTTTCTTCCTCTAGAAAAAGCTAAAAATATGTGTGTATATAAATATACATATATTAGATAACTTATGCAAACCACAGCTATGTGAATAAAATATGGATATTTTCAAATCAGTAGAGTTTTCTGCGGTCTTATGTAAAATTTGCAAGTAGGGAAAGGGAACATTTATCAAAGTCTACCATGGCCGTATGCAAAGGTCCTTTAAAATAGAACTGTTTGTAGGACACTTAGGGTATTTACACTCAGGGGGTCCCGGCTGTCAAAAGGTTGGCGGAAATAAGGCTGAGGAATGAGGTTACTTATTGTTTGTAGGCACATTGGAAGACTTTATTGACTTAAGGAAACAAGACCAGTTTCACACTCTATAAAATGGCTAGGCTTGGTCTTTTTACATCTTGCCAAACAAAGCTTGGATTGTGTTAGTATCTGGCTACGGTTGGATCATGTCATGAAATTCCTCTGTGATGGCAGCCAACCACGGCTGGGAAAAGAGAGGGACTATTAGACATAAAAAAAGAATTGGAACTAGCACATAGAATTAGTGAGAGAGCAAGTGACATTGCAGATAGAGTTATAAAAGCAATAGCATTATGCAACTCTAGCTTGAATTCACTGGTTTCTTTCACTATAAGAGGATTGGTGCCCTTTCCCAAGATAGAAGAGGGAAGTGAAAAGTTACTCAACTGGAGATGCTAACTGGGATTTTGTACAGTTGAAAGGCTGTTAAGATTTTCTTGAATACATATTTATGGCAGAGAATCTTTGTTTTGCTTTAAGTTTTGTAAACTTTTGCAAACCTGAAATTATTGTATTAAGAATGTTCAACTGCAAAATATGGAACACATGGTTAGTACTGGATTAAAAACATACATATGCCACACATGTGTACATATGCCACACATAAGAAGAAGGCTGGCAGTAACAGTCCAGGCTAGTGGGTTTAGCAATGGCTCCAGGGAACCAGGCTCCTCTCATGTTTCTATGCCACATTCCTAGTGTCTCGGCTCTTATGCTTATGTATGTTGCTCTCTGGGCACTGGAAGATGCCACATCTCTAGGCTTTGTGACTGCATTCCAGACAGAACAGGTTGCTTCAACAGATTTCTGCTTATATCCCAGACCTATGTTATATGCCCACACCTAGCTAAAAAAGAAACTGAATAAACCTGTTTCCACCTTTCAAGTCCTATAGAACAGTCAGGCAAAGGAGAAGGGTATTGAAAGTGCAGGTTGCATCAGCCAACCTGTAGTGTTGGCCCACAGCCATTCCAAGGATAAATATTATATAAGCAATTATTAGATCACACAACATGTACTGAATTATTAATATTTCTCATCTCCTAAATATAGTAATATGAGAGCTGGTGGTTTTAAATCTTTCTTGCTTTTAGCCTAATTTATCTTAGCTTCAGTGCAGTTTCCCCTGTACCTGGGTCTGTGGCTCTGTAAGGAAATGGCAAGGCAAGTTATACTCAGGCACAGCAATTAAATTCTATATTGCATGCCAACTCTGGTCACTGAAAAGGGCTGCCCAAACTGCCACATAGAAATGAATTCTGAAATTGCTTAGAGGACTGGCAGGAAAGTGGGCCTTGATGTTTGCCCACAAGGGAAAATAGAGAAAATGCTTGCCCGTGGCTGAGTGTGTATTCTACCTTTTCATACAAAATTCAGTTATAATGTAAACACTTCCCTGGAAAGTATACTAATTTTCCTCTTTCCTCATGTAACTCTTTTAACACCAATATTTTTGAAGAAAGGGAGATAGATGCTTTTGCTTAGTAAACTGAGTTCAGTTGGGAAGCCCTTATGTTGTAGAAAGGAAGGCCAGGTTGACAGTCAGCTACACTTGTTTCTTTGAGTTTAAGAAACGTAGCTGGGGATATCACTATAAATTCTATACTCTAACTAATGTTCAAAGAAGTGACGGTAGCTGCATAATTTTTGTTGCAGTTTGTACTATGATTCTTATTACCATTTATAAGTTGGAGCAAAGCTTTATTTCCAAATTAGCAACCTTAAATTTATCTACCCAAAGCTATTTTTGTTCAAAATCACCTATTCATATAAATGAAGCCATATTCCTCGTAATAGTCTGCTTGGCTGTCGTAACAATATACTGCAGACTGTGTGGCTAAAACAACAGAGATGTATTTTTTTCACAGTTCTGAAAGCTGGAAAGCCCAAGGTCAAGGTGCCAGCAAGATAGCTTTTATTCTGAGGCTGCTGCTCTTGGCTTGCAGGTAGCTGCCATCTTGCTGGGTGCTCATGTGACTTCTTCTTTGTGTGTGGGGAAAGAGAGAGAAAGTTCTTTATTGTCTCTTAATATAAGTCTGTTCTTCCCATTTTATCAAGGCCCCCACTTTTATGACCTCATCTAACCTTAATTACCTCATACGACCTATGTCCAAATATAGATCGGGACTTCATTATGTAAATTTTGGGAAACATACACCAATTCATAGCATCTCTATAAAATTAAATTATAGGGAAGTTATAATTCTAAAATAGAAGATACATTTTTACATTCTAGGTTCAATAAAATATCTTTTATTCTAACCTTTTTCATAAGTCACGATATCCTCTATCCACAGAATGTTCAAGGTCCTTAGAAAGATTTGTGTGAAAGCATGAAAAGCAATCCAAATACACTTATTTTATCAGAGCCTTATTTTCGGCCGGAATTATTTAGCCTGAGAGGTCACTAAGAATAATAAATACCGGTAGTCCAAAGGTTAAGTTATTTTCTTCCACATAAACTTTAATCAGTTTTATGATTTTTAATTCTTGTTTTAATTAGAAATCAGAGAATATTGAAAATCCCCTCTAATGAGCTTTTTTTTTTTTTAATTTTATGAGAGATGATTTAAGTAATAGGGCTTACCAAGTGAATATCAGCTTTTGATCAAGGAAATGGTTCTGAGCTATTCAACAGAGTATTTAAAACTGAGGACGGAAACAAGCCTCAAATTGGTATATATATAGGTATATATATACATATATATATATATATAGATCTATATATATATATATATATATAGGTATATATATACCTATATATATATATAGATATATATATAGGTATATATATAGGACTGGCAAATAAAAATCTCATGTTAGTCAAGGCAAAGTTTGTACATTTGAATAAGCCATTAACACTACAGAAATGTGAGCAACAATTTTCTCTTTTTGGATTTATTTTGTCAAAATTATAAAAGTAATGCATATTTGTTGGAGTAAAGTTTAAACAAATCCAATAAAGAGAAACCTGCCTTTTTCTCATTCTTATACTCCTTCTTATCCTACTTCCTAGAAGTAAATGATGATAAAAGTTTGATGCATATTTTTTCACAGCTCTCTCTCTCTTTCTCTCTCATATATTCAGATGAAGAAATTGACAGGTAGGGCTTTTATTTTAATGAATTATATTGGACAGTAGGTATATTTATAATTTATAAAGAAGGGAACACAGAGAGGCCTCCCAAAGAATGACTCTGCATTGTGCAATGCAGTTTGCTATAGTATAAAACCTGAGGGGTGTCTGGGACTGGATCAGATGAATACCTTTTTGCCCAGAATGGCTCTTCCTGGTTTACTGCAATTATATCACACAAATGACCACCTTCTCCACATCTATCTTGGCTGGCTTGATATTAATCTATCTAGTTGAGGTTCATTCCTTTTTTCTAAACCCAAATCTGACATTAAATATTGAAACTGTTCAATACATCAATTGGATAGATTTGGGCACTTCCTGGATTGTGCATTTGGCATCATTACTAAAACAGAGCTCACATATGGCTTCAGAAAGAGTAGCCTTGAATAGAATAAATTTCAGTTATGTTTCATTATTTTAACATGTTTTGCTCTTTTGAACAAGTAGATACCCTGCCTTTGGTTATCCGGGCTTTAGCACCTTTGCTGCTAAGCTGAGTTTGGAAATGAAGATCTGAGACATAGTTGTACATGTACAATATTTCTCAAAAGATTGAATTTTAAACATTCGTCATGACTGTTATTATAAACTGTAGCCATGTTCTAGAAGGCCTAACGTTTTGAGATTTGAAATCTTCCTCAGGGTTGGTTACACATGGGACTGTCTCAAAAGGTCCAAACTCATCACTGTGGGCCCACATTTCTTATTTCCACCAAGAAATCTGTAGGTTTCCATAGAAGGCATCAGGGCAATGCTTAGCAGGAGTAGGGAAAGGATACTTAGCATCAACAGGGCAATGCTTAGCAGGACTAAGGAAAGGATAAATCAACACCAGATCCTGACACAGCCACATGACCCTATGGCGAAGTCCTGAGCCTCACTGGGCCACGTGTCTCTAATTCTCCCCACCCCAGTTCATCAGGACAACTCTGCTTGATAGAAATCCAAGAATTGTGCCTTAGTCTATTTGGTCTAAGATAACAGAATACACAGGTTGGGGGGCTTACAAACAAAAAATATTTATTTGTCACAATTCTGTTGACTGGGAAGTCCAGCATCAAGGTGGCAGCAAATTCAGCGTCTGGTGAGGGCCTGCTTCCTTGTTCATAGACAGCTATCTTTTGCCTGTGTCTTCATATGGCAGAAGGGATGAAGGAGCTCTCTGGGGTCCCTTTTATAAAAATCACTAATCCCATTCATAAGGGCTCCACCCTCATGACCTAATCACCTCTCAAAGGTACCACCTCCTATGCCATCCCCTTGTGGTTTAGGATTTCAACCTATGAATTTGGGGTTGGGAAGGAACAAGCATTCAGTCCATAGCAGATTGCATGGTATCAAAGCACATTAGTTTCTAGAAAAAGAAATTAAATGAGTGATATACTCTTAGGAAGCTAAGCTTTAGTAAAAGAGGAGTAGCAAAAGGGAAAAGAAGGAATAGAATAGATTCCACATGAGTAGAAACAATTTTGTATCCAATTTTGGTAAGAACAGGGCTGATATTCAGCCAATATGTACTGCAACTAGTTTACACGTATTTAAATACTTCTCTGCTGGTAGGACATTTTTCCATGGCTCTGCCTCTGGTGTTCACATCTGTCTGAGCATGGAGAAGTACTGGGACAAAGACAGCACCTCGTTGGTGTCAGACAGAGAAAGGGAAGATACACTAGACACGTTGTCAAAGGTTTTGACGACTTTCTTCTTGAAAGGGGAAGAAAATTCAGCATCTGAGCTGAAAGGATAGGGACAAGAGGACCCAGAGGAAGTGTAAGAGGAAATCCCGAAGACTGAGAGAAAGAGGGACAGGACAAATCACTCCTGTGCATATGATGGCTAAGGGGCACCTATGTGTCAGGAAGCGGGGGGGTAATTAAGCTTTGTAGATTAAAATGCTTCTGAAGCATTCAGCCCAAGCTTGCTCTGCAATATCTCTATTCCTTTCTACATGAGTTGCAGACATTGGCCACAACCAAATCTGTTCTGAAACTTTGTAACCCATTAGTGATAATACTTGAGTAGCTATAACAATTCTCAACCAGCACTTATTTATTAGTAGTAGATACCAAGTCAAAAGCACCATTATCTGCTCCCTTGAAGGAAAACTGACATCAGAGACAAACTGCAGAGTACTTGTGGAGGTGACGGGCACAGTGCCTGGACCAGGTGGGCTGGCATTCAAGTTGCACCATTTATGAGCATCTCAGAACTTTCTTTTCATTCAAAGGTATTATTACTGTCTTCTCTCTTACTTCCGATTTCTGATCACTTCTCACCATCAAGGCACTCTGAAGTGCAGTCTCTTATCCATTCATACAACAAATATTTATTGACCTTCTATTAGATATCAGCCATCAGAAAATTATAAGGAATAGGTGATGCTGAGAAGCTCACTCTAATTTGCCATTACTAATGGAACCGACTGAGTAAGGAAGATGGTTTGGTTATTAAGCAGAACTATTATTCAGTACTCATTCCAGTGTTTAGTATTTCTAATGTTTACTAGTCCTCAGGCAAATTAACTTCTCTGAGTCTCATATATTTCATTTGCAAGATTGGAGCAAATAATGTGTATAAAGGGCTGGCAGAGAGACTGATTCATAGTCATGACAACATAAATGTTTATTTTCTTTCTTCCTATCTCCTAATCAATATAAGGGTCTGCATCTAGACATGAAACAGCATAAGGGATGGACTCATCAAATTTAGTTAATACTTTTGCTCACAGCACAGTTCAAAGACTTGAAATAATTTGTTTACCTCCTTTAAGATCTCAATTACCCTGTCATTTGGACACATTTCTATGGAGGTGGGTGGGATCGGGGGGTGGACTGGCAAACTTCATAGTATAGAAGGAAAAGAAAAACCAAATGACTGGGCATTTTGCCAGATAGAGAGGGTCCTCTAGACTTAGCTTTTCTTCCTTGGTATTATTTAATCATTGGCGCTTTACTGGAGTTCTCTGGTGGGCATTTATTATTGATACTAGGACTGTTCTTTTTACTTTGCAGTTGCCAGTGACACAGAACGGCTGAAAATCTGATTGCAACATGGCATTTTGAGTTCACTTATGTTCCCTATCTGCTAGGCTACATAAATAAAGAATCAGTGTTTGGAGGGTGATTTCAGAGCCTCGTCCATCTTCAGTATCTTTAAGGATGGAAAACCTGGATTGCAGGGTCTGAAACATTCTGCAGCCTCCAGCCTGAAAGCCAAAAAGACTGAAGAGATTCTCCCTAAATCTCACACCTCTCTTAGCTCTGGCTGGGTATTGGGCACAGATTTTAATCACTGTGTGTCATTGACCCTTGAGTGCCATAACCTCTGTGTGGATGAAGACATCACTTTTGGAGGAGTAACAGCACACATCTGTCTTATATCCATTTTTTGGTGACTCCTGTATTTGAGAAGCCCCTGCTGTGCCAGAATCATAATATTTTTTCAAGGACATTTTACATTTACTAAGGTTTGAGTCCCCATCAACCAGGATTAGAAGAGAAACATCAATTTTCACTCCCTTGCTGTTTTTGAACACATTTAACGTAATGCTTTAGAAAGTTTTCACAAACAGTAAATGTCTGTATATAATAGGGTTGACATTATTACTGACTTTTCAACAATATCCTAATCAAAATCCTTTATCATCCTATGTTGCTCAAGTTACCAGCACCTATTTCTTCTTTCACTCCTCCATGTTTTCCCTTTTTGGGTTTCCACTGATTTGATGACTTTTCTTAGCTTTTTGTTAGTTGCTTGGTCTAGTCTTTTTAACCCTTTCTAGAGAATGCCCTAGAATAATTACCCAGAAAACCCTTTGCCCTACTTTAGTGTAAATACCACTCTTACCTTTAGCTTTTAAAATTACATCAAGGTAGATGAACATCATTACAGTTGTGTTTTTTTTTGTTTGTTTGTTTTGTTTTGTTTTGTTTTTTTCCCTGTAGCTTTTCTCCTCTGGAGTCCAATTTGAAAAAGTACTTTTTGTATGGTCGTTACTTTAGATCCGTTCCTTAAGAAGTTTTGGGTAAGTGATTTCCAAGATGATTTATAACATTTAGAGAGAGTTGGCAACAAGTGTGCCATGCTTTCATTTCTTAATTTAACAATTATTTATGAAGACTTTACAATGTGTTATCAAGCCCTAAATATCTCTGAATCTACTTTTTCAGTGAAAGTGCCAACTACATGTTTGGTCCAAATTAGAGACCTCCAATGTGATCTCTCAGGTTGCCAGCTGAAGGCATGCATGCAGGTTTTCTCTGCCATCATGCTCCGTGCCTTGTCAACTGCTCTCATTAGGCAAATGCCAGCGCTTCGTGTTCTGCCTTTTATACTTTTACCATCCACTCTGAAGCTGTACTTCATCATTGTCAGGGTAGGGAATATATACATGTGCACATTTTTCCTCACACACGGTCACTAGGTTGCAAGGAATAAAAACCCATTCAAATAAATAAAGCAAAAAGGGACAAACCAAAGGGAACCTCTTGAAGCTAGGCCTCACAGGGTCTGTGACCAGGAACTGGAGGGCTGGCGCCGGTCCCACATCTCAGTGTTTCTCTGCTGATCTTCTTGTCTCTCCTTCAGCTGCTATTCATATTATCTTGGCTTTGGCAAATGTAGGGCCCAGATGTGATTGTCGTAAGCCCTACGCAGCTACTCAGTTTTATCACTTTAAGTTTCCAATAGAGACTGATTAGTGTTCCTTTTTTTTCCAAATATAACTTCCAGAAAGAGAAGTTGTTTTGTTTGTATGTCTATACCTAATTCCATTAGCTGAAACCAGGAGGTATTGGGCTCATACGATCTGTTTATTTCTTAATAGAGGCTGTTGGAATAAGTTTTCTAAGAAAGAAGTAAACAAGCTAGAAGGACAAGATTGCTGCCTCTAGTACAATTCTATACACATGCACACACCCCACATATGTACATATGTATTATCCATTCATGAAAAATATGCAGAATAGAAAATGGAGATTGAGAAGCCAGCATAATGCAGAATAAAAAGATTTGGAGTGGGAGGAAAGAGTCATGAATCCTTGAACTAGCTTTGTCACTAATTGCTGGTGTCACCTTGGGTAACTACCTTCCCATTTCTGAATTTCATTGTCTAATTAATAAGTGAGGAATGTATTAGCAGTTAGTTATGCACCTTAACGCCTTTTTAAATAAATGATTTTTAAAAAACAAATGGCCCTTATGCTAAATTTCTTCTTTTCTGTAAAACAGTGGTTCTCAGACCTTTCGGTCTCCGGGACTTATATCCTTAAAAAACAAATAAAAGATTGAGGAAATCCAAGACCTTTAATTCTATGGGTCATATGTATTAATGTTTACTGTATTAAAAATTAACAGTAACATTTAGAAAAAATGTTTATCAATTAATTTAAAAATCATAATAATATGCTCATTGTGTTTTAATATAAGTAATCTTTTTATATAAAGTAACTTATTTCCAAAACAAAACACAATCTCTTCAATGTCTGCCTTGAAAGAAAAACAGATGGATTTTCGTAACTATTTCTCCAATTTTTGCAACTTGTTTTCACTGAAGTGCATGAAGAAAATTGATCTTAAAGCAGAATTGTAGTTGGAAAAGGCAGAAATATTTTATGGCCTTTTTAGATAATCGTGGTTCCTTTTCTTTGGTAGCACACCACAACTCTACTAAAGGTAGTTTCTTAAATGTTAGTTGCAATATAGGATCGGAAACTATATCTATTAACTTTTCACTATGAAAAGTTTATTAATCTATTTTGTACTCTTTTACTCATGCATAATTCTTTAATGTCATGTATCGGTCATTTGGAAAATGCTGACTTATCTACTAATTTAGATCTTCCAAATATTGACAATTTTTATTACATAACATTGAGAAATCATATTTGTTAATATAACCACGAATGTCATCAGAAAAGTCTAAGTATTGGAAAGATGTTAAGCTCCTCTGACAGTTACAAGTTTCCCAAATTCTAATTTTGCCTCAAAAGTTCCAATTTTAACTTTGGCAACAGCTATAGTCAATTGTTTTCCTTAAAGCATTAGCCTCACTTTGTTCATTTTAGAGAATGTATCAGTCAAATATTCAAGTCTGAATAATCACAGTGTGCCTGTCAATTGTTCTTTCAAATAAAAATGTCATTTCATTGAAAGGTAGCTCATCAAGTTACAACTTAATTGCACAACCATTGTACTTTGACTAGTAGTAGAAGTGTTTTACACATTGTTTCATCAAGAACAGGCTTTTGATGAGCACATCTACAGATGGATTATGAGAAGCACTATGTGGGAGGTAAATATTTTGTGATTTGCATGTCTGAAGTTAGCTTTATTCTGTCTTCTTATTTGATTGATAGTTTTGCTAGTTACAGAATTCTATTAGAAATCATTTTCCCTTAATATGTTCTTCTACTCAGCCTACCAGTTTTCAGAATTGCTATTGAGAAACCCACAGCTCCTCTGATTTATTATTGTTCATACCTAACACTTTAATTTTTCCTCCATGAAAGCTCTTAGCATCTTTGTCCCCAGTGCTCTAAAATTTCAGAATGAGGTTCCTCATTCAGTGTCTAGTTTTACTTTTTGTGTTGGACATTCAGTGGCTACTTTCAATCTAAAACCTCTGGCCCTCCCATTTCTAGAAAATTTAAGTCATTATTCGGTTGATCGTTTCTTCTTTCCTGTTCTTTGTTCCCTTTCTTTCTAGTACTAATCTTTAGATATCAGACCACTGCACACAAGTTTTCTAATTTTCCTGTCTTTTCCATCTTTTTAAAGACATTCTTTTTATATGGGTTTTTTCAACTTTATATTATACTGATTTAAAAAAATTCTGGTATCACATTTTTCATTACTAGTGTTTTTCTTGGAATGCACTTTTATTTTTTAAAATAGCATTCTAGTCTTGTTTCATGGATACAATAGCCGCTGTTACTACTCTTAATAATAGTTTCTTTCATTTTTTTTCCCCTTCATAGCCCTTGCTTCCTCCAAGTTGCTTCTTTTCTATTTATCTGACTTGGTCTCTATATCACAATATATAATTTCTTCGTGTATAATAATCCTCAGTTTTCTGCTCATGATTTATAATAGAAACTTAAAATGTAATTGAAACCTGTGAGCACATGAATAGGGTTTGCAGACTTTGATGTTCTTGGCAGGGTGATCAGGATGAGTTGTTAGGGTTCTTTGAATGTTAATGTCTTTGGGCTTTTCCTTGGAGAAGACTCAATGTCTTCAGGCTTTTCCTTGGCGCAGACTCTTCCAATCTGTGTATTAAAATTACAGGTCTGCCTACCAGAGTTTTGGAAATAAAAAACAGGAAAGGGGTAGGTTGGTCAGCATTCCATATTCACTTGGCCACATCATATCACTGTTCTTAAAAGAGTGTCTAGGTTTTCAGAAGAGTCTGGAGTCCTTTTGTGCTGAAACCCTATATTTACAGTCTCCAGAACTGAACCTTCCAGAAATCTGAGAAGTCTCCAGAATTTTGCCAGAGTGGAGGATGGGCAGTTGTCTATGGGCATAGATATATATGTATTTTTCAGATAATGTTAAACCAATTATGATCTTTCTCTTCATCTTAATTATTCTTCCCTCCCAGTTCCGGAGATAGCTGATGCTGTCACTTCCTGGACCTTTTGATGATTCTGCAGTGAAAACATGGTTGTTTCTCAGTTTTCCATAGTACCAGCTTAAGCTTGCACTGATTAATTATTTAATTAAGTATATTCAATTATTCAATACTCACCTTTCAGTCTTCCAAAAATTTGTTGCTGTTAAATCTTCTCTTTTTCTTTTCATCTTTATAAGTTTATATATTACAAAAAAAAATCTTTACTTATCTAGTGGGTGTTTTTAGATGTTACAAAATTAGATGCATATATCCAATTGGCTTTTTCTGGTTTTGACCCCTCTTACATTTGAAAGGAGAACTAAAATGCTTAGGCACTTAAGTGTTGGACATTTCCGGTCATCAGCAATAGCAGGACAAGAACTTGGAACTCTGATGATCTTTAACCATGCAGTGCAGGGTCCTGGTTTTCTACTGAGGGGTCATATATGCTTCCCAAACAATGATTTAGCTCTACTTCTGTGACCTTCTTTAGCTAGATCCTTATTTCTTTAGAAAATCTTTTCATTTCTCTTTGGTTCACTTGCGCTCAATTCTTCTCAGTAACAGTTTTAATCTTCCCTACTCTCCTCTAGCCCAATCCCATGTCTCCTTCTTTCTCAGAAAATTATGCCAACACTTAGTTAATATGGAATCTGTTTATGTACTTCTAGTTCTCACCTTGATATCTAGACAGCTGCACATGAGCTTCCTTATTTCCAGTCTCAGAGGAAATAAAAAGTTTCTTCCTCATAAAGACTGCTCTTACCACTAGAAATCTGCACCCCATTTCCTTAGATTTCCTCTGAAAATTACTGCATTATTTTTCTACCTTATTCCTGTTTCTACTTTTCTACCTCAAAAACTCCCATGTCTCACTTTTGATGACCCAGTTCATGCTTCATGTCCTTTCTGAAGCCTTTGACCACATACCCCCAGAGGTGGTTGCTTCATACGTGGCACCACCATTTGACCTCATTACCCCCATACTTGAATGTGAGCTCAGTGAAGCAAAAGATCATTGTTGCTCACTTTTGTACTGCTAATGCCTACTACATTTCTTAAAAACATAGTATGTTTCTTCTGTGTTTTAAGAAACGTAGTAGGCATGTACATTTTTGTCTCAATCAACAAATGAATGCTTTAACTCTGGTGCTAAGAGCTGGAAACTTTTAGAGTTCAAGCAGTCTTTCAATCAATATTCTTTAGTGAGAAAACATTTTTAAAAAGTTCTAATTCTAAACCATTGTTTAACTTAGGAGCTCGAAAGAAAAAAAGATACTGATGTCGAACTAACTTGCCCCCTAAATACTATAACCTTTTACATTGTAAAAGTGAGAATGCTGTTTTTCTCAAGTATAATTTTGGCAATATTCAGGATAAAATGCAGCTTTTTGGTGTTGTTCCTCCCCTGTTGCTGTTACTCCAGACAGTGTGTATTTTGCTTAAATTTTCTAATCAGCTAAGTAGCACATCTGCTGTTTCATTCCCACGCTGACTCATATCTGATAGATTTGTTTAGGGGAAGAAGACAGAAAAATTTAGTAATGTTTTTTGAGGAAAAAATAGCAGTTTCTATAGACTTCATGATTTTATAGTAATCATAACTTTTCTTTATATGGTATTATTACCTTTTCCAAGCATAAATGTGCCTCTTCACAGCTAAGTTTCTTAACAGGGGTTTATATTCCATGTTCCATGTGCCTATTTTTTTTGCCTTTTATTCAGCCTTTGATCCATTGAAATCTAATATCTCTTTTGCCATTCCCCCAACCTGCTCTTAGCAAGGATAAATGTGACCTTGTTACTGCTAAATTCAATGAATAGATTTCAGGTTTAATTAATGAATTAAGTAATATAACATGCAGTTTGTTGTTGATCTGTATGTCTGTGCTAAAGTGTCTCATGTTATATAAAGAATTTCAATCATAATCTTATCCCTCAGAGAACTATGGACAAGTTAATAAACACAAGAATAATACAGAACTAAGTTACTAAAATCAGAATGTGATTAGTAACATAAAAGAGGCAAAGATAAAATGTGAAAAAATCAGGAAGAGAATTTGAGCAAAGAGATAACATTTAGATGGGTATTGAAGAATATGTAATAATTGGGGATGGCAGGAAGGTAATAAAATGAGCACTTTCTTAAACTTATTTTGTTTTCCAGGAGTTGAAAGGCAGTCCTTTCAGCTTTTATTTTAAAGCCCTCTTTGAATGAGGCAATGACGGGGCTGGAAGAGATATTTTGAATGTGGGTACTTACTTTACCTGCCTTTTCCAAAGACTACAAACATTTAATTTGTTTTAAGGCCACTCGTTGAATTTTTATTCTAGAAAACTTGTCTTATCACCATAATTTTGTGAGATAGAACAAAATTTCCAAACCAGCACTTTGTTCTCTTGTACAAAACCAGCACTTTGTTCTCTTGCACAAAAGGCTGAAGTTACAAACCACACCTGCCATGGCACCTCCTTAATGCTGGAAGGTAGCAGTCAGTCCCTGAGTTGGGCACTATCTGCAGTTGAAGACTGTTTACTACAGAGAAAGGGAGGGGTCTGAGTCCTGGAAAACACTGATCCTCCACTGCTTGGGAGATGTGGGGTGTGTAGTGGAATCCAGGACTGAATGACTAACAATTATAATGATTGTTTTATTGGGCTCATAAATTATCTGCCTTACATGTGAACTCCTTTTCGGATCATAAATGTTGAGACAACCCTCAGAACAGGAAGACATGAAAACAGGAAAAATGGGCAATCAGGGAGCAATTGTCAAAATTCCTAAAAGATCTTGGAACTTTAGAATAGCATAGGGTGGTTTGGGGGACTACTGTCAGTAATAGCTGACCTGGATGAAATAGTCTGTCCCCGATGTCTGGGGAACTATAATGCAATGGATTGTATATGTGCATTCTGTCTTTACAATGATTTATTACTTTGGCCATAGAGAAAATTTATCGAAGGCATTTGTCAGGGATTGTGGAGCAGAGATTATTATGTTTACATAAAGAGTTACCGCCAGTGTTTATTTCTGTGAGTTCATGAAAGCATCTGTACCTAGAACTGAACATTTCTAAGATGTTTTTTGGGGTCCTGTTTGCTGAGTTATTTGCACTGGAGAACTGAGCATGAGGAAAGCTCCAAAAATCCCTTATGAGGAAATCATGGTGATCTATTTTACTGTTTTATAAATTTAGGATTTGAATCACATTTTCAGCTGGAAGTTTTTGCAAAAGAGAATTATTCCAGAAAACATAAATGTCACTATTAAAAATGTGTAAGACAATGACATTAGCAGAGATAATGTGTGTTTTTTTTTAAATGGTTGTGAAATTCCATTTGGGAAAGAGATAATTTTTGGGATATTTGTTTGGTTCTGGTTAACAAGCCACAGTGTCATGAATTGTCAGTCAACTGACATGTCATGAATGTCAGTCAACTGAATCTGTGACTGTCATGCACCCTGAGGTTGATCTGCATAATACAGGCTATTTACCCAGTGCACTTGGAAGTAGGTAATCTCCAGGGTAAGAACAAATTGTAGTCAGGCATCAGCTAAGAGGACAGCCTGAAAAGTTTGTGGGGATGATCAAGAGATGAACAGTGGAAAATTCAGGCAGCCAAATCCAATAATGGGAGGTGCAAAGAGGGGCAATTCACACGTGTCAATGAGTGTAGATCAGTTTTTACTGGATATGGGAATGGCAGCCAGCTCTCAGGCTGGACAGGCATAGGCTAGACAGTCACAACACTTATTTGCCAATTCTAAACCATGCTCTCACATTCTATGTGGTTTTAGGCAACACCTCATGAGAGAAGGAGTACAATAAACTACTTCATTAATTAAATTGGAAGATAAACTGAAAAGGTAGGGCAAGCACTTCCCAATTTGTGTGTGTTTGGTTAGAATATTATAGGACATAGGTCTAGAGACATGACTTTCAGACAGCGAGTCAACAGTAGTTGACCATCTAATGTAAAAGTGAGTATATAGGGTAGGCAAGATGGCAGATTAGGAGCAGCTCAGGATTGCAGCTCCCAGTGAAAGTGCAGATGGTGAGTGGATGCCGCATTTCCAGATGGATTTTTATTACCCCCAGACCAGGAGATCCCCATGTGGAGCAGCCCCATGGGTCGCTGGTGCGGCTGTTTGGGCCAGCGCGGCTGCTTTGCCGGCGCCCTGGCGCGGCGGTTCTCCACACAAAATCCACTGGTCTGTGTGCCCTTTTAACTGGCGAGTGGAGCTACGGGAAGGCAGATTAAAAAGGGGACTGAATCAGGGAGCCAGCCCAGGAGATTCCCAGGCAAAAAAGCGCTACGAATCTCAGCGCCGCTGTTTCAGCCTGCGCAGTGTGTCCCCGCAGGGGAAATCACACAGATCCCGGTGCCTTTTCAACAGGCGACTGGAACACCTGGGAGTCGACCATTCAACTAAAAAAAGGCTCTGAGACAGCGA
>PVKP010034348.1:0-24308 GCA_004027715.1 Plecturocebus donacophilus
CCAACCACGAATTCTACATCCAGCAAAGGAAAATATTCCTTATAAATGCAGGCAGCATAATGGGATCCTCAGGTGAAGGAAAGCTAACATTTTGTCACCATCAGACCTACCCTAAATTTAAAGTCTAAAAGACATGCTCTAGTTCTAAGTTCTTCAAACAGCAGGGAAATGACACCTGGGAGAACCTGGGAATTTCAAGAACAACAACAAAAATGGCAATATTTGGTAAACGAAATAGACTATCTTTTTCTTAACTTCTTTAAAATACATGTGATAGTTCAAAGCAAAAATTGCAACAAGCAGAAATTGTAACATTGCCTCGTGGGTATTCGATGTAGTACAAACAACAACTATAACATAAAGAGGGGAGAGAAAATGGGCCATTGTGGTTGAAAGGCCTCTATATCTTATTTGAGGTGGCAAAATATTAGTTCTACGTAGACTGTGAAAGGTATGTATATTGTAACCCCTGCAGCAACTACATAAACAACACCAAGAGATACAGCCTCTTAGTAATCACTAGAAGAAGTAGGCAGAAAATTGGCAAGGATAGAGCAGGCTTGGAATTCTTTTAAATGTTCATGAAATATTCACTAAGACCATAAAATGATTCATATAACAAACCTTAAAGTTTTTAAACCTTAAAGTTTTTAAAGAATAGAAATCATGTAAAGGAGTTTCTCTGACCATACTGAAAGCAAATCAACTTTCATATCTATTTAATGTGGGTGACAGATTTTTGGCAAAAGTCAAGACAGTGTTTTCAGCAAATAATGCGAAACAATCACCTGTTTGAGCCCTTTCCCTAAAAAATACACCTCAACTCATACCTTACACTTTATACAAAAATTAGTTAAAAATGCATCATAGAGTTAAATATAAAGACACAAAACTATAAATTTTCCATAATAAAACATAGGATAATTTTCCAGAATAAAACTTAGGATAATTTAATTTTTTTTTTTTTTTTGAGACAGAGTCTTGCTCTGTCACCCAGGATGGTGCAATGGTGCAGTCACAACTCACTGAAGCCTTGACCTCCTGGCTCAGGTGGTCGTCCCACCTGAGCCTCCCAAGTAGATGGGACCACAGTTGCATACCATCATGCCCAGCTAATTTTTATTTTTGTAGAGACAAGGTCTCATGTGTTGCCCAGGCTGGTCTCAAACCCTTGGGCTCAAGTGATTCTCCTGCCTCAGCCTCTCAAAATTCTGGGATTATAGGCATGAGCTTATAGGAGAATTTTTGTGATTATGCGTTAAGCAGAGTTGTTAGACACCAAAAGCGTTATTCATAAAAGTAAAAAAAGTCATAAATTGAACTTCATCAAAATTTAAAAATATTTGTTCTCCAAAAGACTAGAAAAAAATTTGTAAACCGTGTCTGATTAAGGACTTGTAATCAGAAAATATGAAAATTCCTCAAACCTCAATATGAAAACAAACAGCTCAATTAAAGAAAAATAAGCAAAGGATCTAGACAGACATTTCCCTAAAGAAGATATATGGATATCAGATAGGCATGTAAGAAGATGCTCAACATCATTTGTCATTAGCAAAATGCAAATTGAAATTATAGTTAGATACCAATATACACCTATATTGAACGGCTTAAAAATGTAAAAAGAAGCCTGACAATACCAAGTAATGGTGAAGATGCAAAGCACTTGGAATTCTCATTTATTGCCAGTGAGAATGCAACATGGCACAGCCTCTTTGGAATAGAGTCTGGGCAATTCCCAGTAAAGACAGACATACACTTACCATGTAACTTAGGAATCTCACACCTATGTATCTAAATGAAATGAAAATGTATGTTGACTCAAAAGCCTGTATGTGAATGTTTACAGCAACTTTATTCATAATTGCCTCCCACTAGAAATAGTCTAGATGTCCTTCAATTGATCAATGGATAAACAAACTGCTTTGTCCATACAATTGAATACTACTCAACAACAAAAAGTAATGAACTACTGATGCACAGACCACATAAATGGACCTCAATTTCATTATACTGAATGACAGAAGCCATACCAAAAAGGCTACCTATTCTTGGATGCCATTTACAGGACGCTCTGGAAAAAAAGGCAAAACTTTTTCCTCGAGAGTGGTTGCCAGGTGTTAAGGGTGAGAGGAAGGATTCACTATGGAAAGACAGCATGAGGTAGTTTTTGGGGGTGACCAAATTGTTCTGTATCTTTTTTGTGGTAGCGGTTACAAGACTATACATTTGTCAATTCTCATAGAACTGCATGACAAAAAGCTTAGTGAATATAAATTTAAAAATAAAAATTCAAAAAGTAATAGGGAAAAATTCCATGAGTGCTAGTAGGGAGAGATACTAGGAATTAAAAGGAACAGTGGAGGGTTTCTAATCTATATCGAGGGATTAGGACAGAGTCTGAGGAGGTGGCTTAAAGCTGAGCTGTGAGCCGGGTATGGTGACTTATGTCTGTAATCCCAGGACTTTGGGAGGCCAGTGGATCACCTGAGGTCAGGAGTTCAAGACCAGCCTGGCCAACATGGCAAAAGCCTGTCTCTACAAAAATACAATCATTAGCCGGGTGTGGTGGCACATGCCTGTAACCCCAACTACTCTGGAGGCTGAAGCAGGAGAATTGCTTGGACCCGGGAGACAGAGGCTGCAGTGAGCCGAGATCGTGCCACTGCACTCCAGCGTGGGCGACAAAGTGAGACTCTGTTTCAAAAAAATGCTGAGCTCTGAAGGATAACAAGGAGTTAGAGAAGTAGGGTAAAGAGAGTTTCAGGCACAGGAAATAGCTTATAGGAGCCTTAAAGCAAAAAAAGACGTTTTTGGCTCTCAGAAACAGAGAAAGTCGTTGTGACTACAGCCCAGAGCACAGGGGTGAGAGTGATGAGGAATGAGACCGAAGCAGAGGGACCAAACCTACAGCAGATAATGGGCACTTAAGGATTTGGGCGTATTTCTAAGAGCAATGTGTTTTTGGTAGCCTTAGGAGAAACAGGATTAGATGGAGACTGGTGCTTTAAAAATAGGGATACCGGGGGAGGGGGTGCGGAATGAATAAGATCCAGTATTTGATAGTACAACACAGTGAGTATAGTCAATAAAAATTTGAATGTACATTTAAAAATAAATAAAAGAATGCAATTGGGTTGTTTGTAAGGCAAAGGATAAATGCTTCAGGTGATGGATAGGCCGTTTATCCCGATGTGATTATTACACATTGCAAGCCTGTATCAAAATATCTCATGCACCTCATAAATATATACACCAATTATGTACCCACAAAAATTAAAAATTAAACAAAAATAGAGCTATAGATTGGAAAATGAATTGGAGATAAGCAAAGGTAGATGTGGGAAGCTCTATATGGTAAAGTGAGGATCCCAGTATAAAAGAGAAACTGGTCTGGGACGTAATTGTTTTACAGTCTATAATTCACATCCTTCTTCTGCAAAAAAATTAGCATTTCTGATAAATCCTTATGTCAGTTTGTAATGAATTCTAATGGAATAAAAACTCATTCTCTCCCTGGTGTCCATAGGAATGTTAAAAAAAAAAAAGAAAGACAGTATGATTATAAGTGAGTTGGTCATAGAATAAAAAAATAAAAATTAGGAATTCAGAGAAAACATAAGAAAGAAAAACTCGTTCTGGGTAACTTGTGACCCACACAGTTGACTGTTAGCTGACTGCCAGTCAAGGATCGAGAGAGCTTAAATGAGACTGTTCTTTCTTTCTGCATCTAGTCTAACAACAATTATCCATTTTCTTTTTCTAGAAAATGTCCTTACCAGGAATAAATATTTAAATTGACCTACAAGGAGTATTTTTTCTTGTGTGTCTGCAAGATTTTAATACAAGATTGACACATATTTATTGAAAACGATTTTAGCAGTTGCTGGATGGCAAGATCAGTGTCCAAAAACTAATTGCCTTCCTGAATATCATCAATAAACCGCTAACAAGCATAAATCTTAAAAGATGTCATTTATAATAGCAATAAAAAGTAAGGAATTTGGGAATAGATACAACAAAAGATATACGAGATCATTATGAAGAAATCTAAAAACCTTATTGAACATGTATTTTTCATTGGTCGGCCATAACAAATTATCACAAACTTGGTGGCTTAAAACAACAGAAATTTATTCTCTTACAGTTCTGGAGGCCAGAAGCCCAAAATCAAGGTATTGGCAGGGCCACGCTCCCTCCACAGGCTCTACAGGAGGAATCTTCCTTGCCTCAGCCAGCTTCTGGTGGGTTCAAGTGTTCCCTTTCTTGTGGTTGCATAACTCCAAACTCTGTCTCCATCTTCACCTGGCCTTATTCTTTGTGTGTGTATTTCCTCCCCTTCTGTCTCTTCTGACCCTTGTATTAGACTAAGGCTACCTGAATAATCCAGAATTATATCATCTTGAGATCAATAATGACACCTTCAAAGACCCTCTTCCAAGTAAGGTTGTATTCACACATTCTAGGGGTAAGAACATGGACATATCATTTTGGGGCCACCATTCAATTCTCTACCCACAGTAAAGAACCTAGTAAACGGAGGAATGTATTATGTTCATAGCTTTGAAGACAAATATAAGTATGTCAATTTTTGCCAAACTTATCCTGACAAATTGATTCAATGTATGCAAGTTATAGCTGCCCCAAAAGTTTTTCAATGAAATCTGATAATTTGATTCTAAAAGAAACAGCCAAGGTACTTTTTTGTTATTTTATTTACTTAAATTTTAAATTTTAAGTTTGGGAGTTCATGTGCAGGTTTGTTATATAGATGAACTTGTGTCATGGGGTTTGTTATATAGATTATTTCATCAGTTATGTATTAAGCCTAATATTCATTAGTTATTTTTCCTAGTCCTCTCCTTCCACCTTCTACCTTCTGTTGGGACCCAGAGAAGTTCTGGGTCTGTTGTCCCCCTCTATGTGTTCATGTGTTCTCATTGTTTAGCTCCCACTTGTAAATGAGGACATGTGGTATTTGGTTTTCTCTTCCTGCATTAGTTTGCTAAGGATAACGAAGCTTCATACATGATCCTGCAAAAGACATGATCTCATTCTTTTTAGGGCTGCATGGTATTCCATGGTGTATATATACCACATTTCAAGGTACTTCTTAAAAAGAACTGAATAAGGAGGTATGACCAACTAGATAGCAAGATTATTTGAAAACTATACCAAATAAGATCATGTATCAGTGGCACAAAGATAGGCAAACACATCTATTGAAATGTGACATATGAAAGATGTGGCATTGTGAATCAGTAGTGAAAGAATGACATTCTAGTAAATGCTTTTGCAGCAATAGGGTATCTACACTGGAAAACTGAAATTACATCCCTGCTTCACATAACATCCAAATACCAATCCAGATGTATTACAGAAATAGAACTTACTTGCCTTTCATTCTTTTTAGTTCCAAATTTAGATTCATATTCCTAACCATTTCTGCTCTAACCAACTCAGACATAACCACAAGTTCTTTCCAGGGGACTTGCCCTATTGTCTTCAATCATCTGAGATCTTTGTAGGATCTGTTCCCTTCACTTCCAATGTGGCCCTTTTTCACATACAAAACATGCTTTAAAACTTTTTTGTCTACATTGTTCTGAGGCCAATTATGACAGATAAAAAAACAAAAAGAATTGACCATGGGGCTACCTAGAAAACCCTAAAGACTCATCCAGAAAGCTCCTAGATCTGATAGACAACAGAATTAAGTTTCAGGATACAAAATTAATGTACACAAATCAGTAGCACTGCTATACACCAACAACGACCAAGCTGAGAATCAAATCAAGGACTCAGTCCCATTTACAACAGCTGCAAAAAATAAAATGAAATAAAATAGGACTAAGCCTAACCAAGGAGATGAAAGACCTCTACAAGGAAAACTACAAAACACTGCTGAAAGGAATTATAGATGACACAAATAAATGGAAACACATCCCATGCTTATATATAGGTAGAATCAATACTGTAAAATGATAATACTGCCAAAAGAAATCTAGAGATTCAGTGCAATTCCTATCAAAGTACCATCATCATTCTTCACAGAACTAGAAAAAAAAATTCTAAAATTCATATGGAACCAAAAAAGTGCTCACATAGCCAAAGCAACACTAAGCAAAAAGAACGAATCTGGAGGCAGCACATTACCCAACTTCCAAACTATACTACAAAGCTATAGTCACCAAAAGAGCATGGTACTGGTATACAAATGGGCAGGTAGACCACTGGGACAGAATAGAGCACCCAGAAATAAAGTCAAATACTTATAGCCAACTGATCTTCAACAAAACACACAAAAATATAAAATGGGGAAAAGGACATCCTATTCAATAAACGGTGCTGGGATAATTGGCAAGCCACATGTAGAAGAATGAAACTGGACCTTCATCTGTAACCTTATACAAAAATCAACCTATGATCAAAGACTTCAACCTAAGACCTGAAACCGTAACAATTCTAGAAGATAACATTGGAAAAACTCTTGTAGACACAGGCAAAGAATTCATGATGAAGAACCTAAAAGCAAGTGCAACAAAAACAAATATAAATAGGTGGGGCCCGATTAAATGAAAAAGCTTCTGCACAGCAAAATAATAGTATAATAATGATAATCAGCAGAGTAAACAGACAACTCACAGAGTGGGAGAAAACCCTTGAAAACTATGCATCTGACAAAGAACGAATATCCAGAATCTACAAGAAACTGAAACAAATCAGCAAGGAAAAAGCAATTTCATGAAAAGGTGGGCAAAGGACATGAATAGACAGTATCTCAGAAGATATACAAACAGCCAACAAACATATGAAAAAAATCCTCAGCATCCGTAATTATCAGGGAAATGCAAATTAAAACCATGATGAAATACCAAGTTACTCCTGCAAGAATGGCCATAATTAAAACATCAAAAAATAATAAATGTTGGCATGTATGTGGTGAAAAGGGGACACTTACACTGCTGGTGGGAATGTAAACTCATACAACCACTGTAGAAAACAAGTGTGGAGACTCCTTAAAGAACTAAAAGTGGAAGTACCATTTGATCCAGCAATCCCACTACTGAG
The DNA here is from genome assembly GCA_004027715.1 of Plecturocebus donacophilus. Classification (NCBI taxonomy): domain Eukaryota; kingdom Metazoa; phylum Chordata; class Mammalia; order Primates; family Pitheciidae; genus Plecturocebus; species Plecturocebus donacophilus. The sequence continues at coordinate 7,072 of PVKP010034348.1, forward strand.
TATCTACCCAGAGGAAAATACGTTATTGTATGAAAAAGACACATGCACATGCATGTTTATAACTGCACAATTCACAATTGCAAAAATACGGAACCAACCTAAATGTCCATCAACCAACAAGTGGATAAAGGAAATATGGTATATATACACCATAGACTACTACTCAGTCATAAAATGGAACAAAATAATGGCCTTTGTGAGCTGAGGTCGCGCCACTGCACTCCAGCCTGGTGCCTGGTGACGGAGCAAGACTCTGTCTCAGAAAAAAAAAAAATGGCCTTTGCAGTAACTTGAATGGAGTTGGAGGCCATTATTCTAAGTGAAGTCAGCTCAGGAATGGATAACCAAATATATGTTCTCACTTATAGGTGAGAACTAAGCTATGAGGATGAAAAGGCATAAAATTATATAATAAGAGGTGGGCTAGCAAGATGGCCGAATGAGAACAGCTCCAGTTTGCAGCTCTCAGCGAGACCAATGCAGAAGGCAGGTGATTTCTGCATTTTCAATCAATTGAGGTACCCAGTTCATCTCGCTGGGACTGGTTAGACAGGTGGTGCAGCCCATGGGAGGCAAGCAGAAGCTCATGAAGGCATCACCTCACCCAGGAAGTGCAAGGGCTCCAGGAACTCCCTCCCCTAGCCAAGGAAAGCCATGAGGGACTGTGCCATAAGGGATGGTGCTATGTAGCTCAGATATTATGCTTTTTCCATGGCTTTCACAACCCGCAGACCAGGAGATTCTCTCAGGTGCCTACACTACCAGGGCCCTTGGATACTACGCTTTTTCCATGGCCTTCACAACCACAGACCAGGAGATTCTCTCAGGTGCCTACACTATCAGGGCCCTTGGTTTCAAGCATAAAACTGGGCGGCTGCTTGGGCAGACATTGAGCTAGCTGAAGGAGTTCTTTCCTGTACACCAGGGGTGCCTGGAACCCCAGCAAGACAGAATCATTCACTCCCCTGGAAAGGAAGCTGAAGCCGGGGAGCCAAGTGGTCTTGTTCAGTGGATCCCACCCACATGGAGCCCAATAAGCTAAGATCCACTGGCTTGAAATTCTTGCTGCTAGCACAGCAGTCTGAAGTAGACCTGGGACCCTTGAGCTTGGTGTTGGGGGAACATCCACCATTACTGAGGCTTGAGTAGGCAGTTTTTCCCTCACAGTGTAAACAAAGCCGCCAGGAGGTTCAAACTGGGTGCAGAACCCATTGCAGCATGGCAAAGCCACTGTCGTCAGACTGCCTCTCTAGATTCCTTCTCTCCAGGCAGGACAACTCTGAAACAAGGCAGCAGCTCCAGTCAGGGGTTTATAGAGAACACTCCCATCTCCCTGGGACAGAGCATCTGGGGAAAGGGGTGTCTGTGAGTGTAGCTTCAGTGGACTTAAACTTTTCTGCCTGTTGGCTCTGAAGAGAGCAGCAGATCTCCCAGCACAGTGCTTGAGCTCTGCTAAGGTACATTCCATGCTCATGGATAGGAAGAATCAATATTGTGAAAATGGCCATACTGCCCAAAGTAATTTATACATTCAATGCTATTCCCATCAAGCTACCATTGACTTTCTTCACAGAATTAGAAAAAAACTACTTTAAATTTCATAGGGAACCAAAAAAGAGCTTGCCTAGCCAAGACAATCCTAAGCAAAAAGAACAGAGCTGGAGGCATCACGCTACCTCACTTCAAACTATACTACAAGGCTACAGTAACCAAAACAGCATGGTATTGGTACCAAAACAGATATATAGACCAATGGAACAGAACAGAGACCTCAGAAGTAACACCACACATCTACAACCATGTGATCTTTGACAAACCAGACAAAAACAAGCAATGGAGAAAGGATTCCCTATTTAATAAATGGTGTTGGGAAAACTGGCTAGCCATATGCAGAAAACTGAAACTGGACCCCTTTCTTATACCTTATACAAAAATTAACTCAAGATGGATTAAAGACTTAAACATAAGACCTAAAACCATAACAACTCTAGAAGAAAACCTAGGCAATACCATTCAGGACATAGCATGGGCAAAGGTATTTCATGACTAAAATACCAAAAGCATTGACAACAAAAGCCAAAATTGACAAATGGGATCTAATTAAAGTAAAGAGCTTCTTCTGCACAGCAAAAGAAACTACCATCAGAATAAACAGACAACGTACAGAATGGGCGATAATTTTTTCAATCTATCCACCTGACAAAGGGCTGATATCCAGAATCTACAAGAAACTTAAACAAATTTACAAGAAAAAAACAACCCCATCAAAAATTGGGCAAAAGATATAAACAGACACTTCTCAAAAGAAGACATTTATATGGGCAAGAAACATATGAAAAAAAGCTCATAATCACTGGTCATTAGAGAAATGCAAATCAAAACCACAATGAGATATCATCTCACACTAGTTAGAATGGCAATCATTAAAAAGTCAGGAGACAACAGATGCTGGAGAGGATGTGGAGAACTAGGAACACTTTTACACCATTGGTGGGAGTGTAAATTAGTTCAAACATTGTGGAAGACAGTGTGGCAATTCCTCAAGGACCTAGAACCAGAGATACCATTTGACCCAGCAATCCCATCACTGGGTATCTGCCCAAAGGATTATAAATCATTCTACTGTAAAGATGCATGACATATATGTTTATTGCAGTGCTATTCACAATAGCAGAGGCTTGGAACCAACCCAAATGCCCATCAGCGATAGACTGGATAAAGAAAATGTGGCACATATACACCATGGAATACTATGCAGCGATAAAAAAGAATGAGGTCATGTCTTTTGCAGGGACATGGAGGAAGCTGGAAACCATCATTCTCAGCAAACTAACACAGGAACGGAAGACCAAACATTGCATGTTCTCACTCATAAGTGAGAGTTGAACAATGAAAACATGTGAGCACAGGGAGGGAAACGTCACACACCAGGGCCTATCAGGGGGTGGGGATCAAAGGGAGGGATAGCATTAGGAGAAATACCAAATGTAGATGATGGGTTGATGGGTGCAGCAAACCACCATGGCACATGTATAACTATGTAACAAACCTGCATGTTATGCACATGTATCCAAGAATTTAAAATATAATAAAAAAATAATTATATACTAGATTATGGGGACTCAGGGAGAAGGGGAAGGGTGGGAGGGAGGTGAGGGATAAGAGACAACACATTGGGTACAGTGTACCCTGCTCAGGTGATGGGTACACCAAAGTCTCAGATATCACCACTAAAGGACTTATCCATGTAACCAAAAACCACCTGTTCCCCAAAAATGATTGAAATGAAATTTTAAAAAAGAATTGATCAAAAGGAAGACCTCTAACCATAGACTGTACTTGATGCAAGGTTTGAAACACAAAAGGAGTATAACAGTAAAGTTTAGACAAGTCAAGGCAGAGCAATTGCCCAAATGAATTCAGCATGCCATGTTGACGACTCAAAATGCTAAAAACAAAACCCAAACCGTTGATTGCTCAAAAATATAGCTTTTCATAATTTTACATTGTAATTTATGTTTCATATGCATGAATGCACAATGCGTTCTCTTCTTAGAGATAGGCTATTATTAGGTGAGATTTCTGAAGGCAGGGTCTAGGTGACTGAAAAGGGGTACATTTAACAGGGGAATTTTTTAGCTATTTACAGCAGCAGCTGCCTTGACCCAAAAGAGTGTTACCGTTCTTGGAAAACGCCGCAGTCTGTTTTTCCTCCCTTACTGGCCTTTCCTGCTCAGTCTCCTTTGCTTGTAACATCTCCTCTTCTGGATTACTAAAATTTGGAGCCCCTCCAGAATTCTTTTCTTAGCCCTCTTTTCTTCTTTTTTTAAAAATTTTAATTTTGAAAAATTGTAATATTGGGTAAATTCAAAAGAATACATGTAGAGTTTTGCAAGTTGTGAAGCATAATCGTAAAACCAGCCCATTCAGGTCCAGGACAAGAGGGACGCAAGTCAGGCACTTGTCTTGGGGGCAGAATGTAAGAGGCCACCAAAAAACTCATAATCAAGATAAATCATAGTTTAATACAATATTTAAAAATCAAAATTAATACAAAAAAATCTGTGGTGAACAAAATATGACAATTTTAAATAAAGACAGAATCAGACCCTGTAGTTTTATATCCCTGACTTAATTGTCACCTTACCCTAACCACAGCCTTGGTTCCTACACAGTAGAGTAAATTATTATTATTATTTTTTTTTGAGATGGAGTCTCACTCTGTTGCCAGGCTGGGGTGCAGTGGTGCGATCTCGGCTCACTGCAACCTCTGCTTCCCAGGTTCAAGCGATTCCCCAGCCTCAGCCTCCCCAGTAGCTGGGACTACAGGCACTACAGGCACAGGCCACCACGTGCAGCTCATTTTTTGTATTTTAGTAGAGACAGGGCTTCACCATGTTGGCCAGGATGGTCTCGATCTTCTGACCTTGTGGTCCACCCACCTTGGCCTCCCAAAGTGCTGGGATTACAGGTATGAGCCACCATACCCAGCCAAGAGATTAATTCTTGACATATCAAATGGCAACCACAATAATTTAGCAAAGCATATTAGTTTTTTGCCCTGAATGTATAAGTCTCTCAAAGGTAAGAGGCTATAAAGAAACATGATTTGTGGTGGGAGAGGGTAGAATTAAAATAGGTCAATTTAATAGTTACATAAATGTAATTCCTTTTGTACTCATTCCTTTTTTTTGTCTTTTTGCTTTAGTGAGAATATTGAGATCAATGTTCAATATTTCATACTTCACTGGAAATATACCTAGGTTTCACTTAACTGTGGTCCTGACAACTTTTTTGAAAACAAAAGAAAGAAAAAATGTCTTTATAGTATTAAGAAAATGTCTTAGTCTTAGTTTAGAGATTTCATCAGAAAATGATGTTGGTTTTTATAAAAGTCCTTTTATACATATATCAAACCTATAGAAATTATAATGCATTTCTTTTCTTTTGATATATTGTTACAATGTTGTAGATTTTCTAAGATTGAATGATCCTTGCATTACTGAAACAAATATTGTCATAGGGTATTATTTTATTACAGTATGCATCTGATTTTCTGGTGTTTTATTTTTGCCATTTCCATCTATATAAAGTAAAATTAGTCCACATGGGGTGTATGTGTGTGCATGTGCATGTGTGTATGTGTGTGTGAGTGTGTATTAGCTATTTTGATCAGGTTTGCTGTCAGCATTATGGACATTTTTAAAATAAATCGGACAGCTTTCCATATTTTTTTAGATGCTGCAAAATTTCAAATTCATGCTCCACTTCTTATAAAAGGTATGGCTTTATGCAAGTTGCTTTATTTGTTTTCCAATTTCTTTTGTCAAAATTAAATACTTAAGCTTTCCCAACTTTTGAGGTACATTTTAAAATTTTATATTTATTAATTTTATGTTTATATTTATGATTTATATTTTCCTTTAAGAATTTTAAATATATAACCAGGTGCATGTAAAAGATTTTAAAATAAATTATAAATCTGTCAAATCTATGGTTATAGATTGATAATTTTACATATTTTGCTTTTTAAAAATATTTTCTCGTTTAGGCTTTCCAGTAGTTTGTATGATTGGTCCTTTTACAATCTAGCATTTAGGTTAATTTATCAAATATTTTCAGATTCTCCAATATATCAATATATATTTATTTCTTTTAAACTGACAGTTCTATCATACTCATATTGGATCTCCTGGATTTACTCTTCACAGCTCTCTTCCTTTGTCCTTTTCATTTCTTTGTTTTCTTCCTCTAAATTCTAGGAGGATTGCTTGGGGCTTGGGTTCTAATTCATTGATTTGTTTGAAACTTGACAATCAAGTTTTCTATTTCCTCAGTATTTTTTCATCTTAGATTTCTTTCTTTTTAATGACTGCTTACTCTGGTGTCCAACATGCAAAATCCTGTTCAACTAATCAGAAAGTTTTTAAAATTTCATAAAGGAATATTTTATGCCATTATGCAAATAGTCACTCAGATTGACATCTTGACTTGCACTGTTTTTCTTATTTTCAGTCGTATACTGAATTAAAGATTGAGGTTAGAGTTTGTCGAGTATTGGTTTAAATTCTTTTAGAAATCGTGTGAGTTTGAAGTTCCAGACCACCCAAGATAAGGAGAAGGAGGAAATATTTCAACTTTTGTAGTTTTCCTTATTTGGTTTAGAAATCCAGGAGCCTAAGAGTAGACGAAAGATAACAGGAGTCTGTCCCTTTGGTCAAAAAGTTTCTTTGATTCGGAATTCACGGTTGCAGCTTGATGTCAGCTGGGGAAAAAACTTCATTATTTTTCTGGTAAAACTGACTTCTTTGGGAGAGAGCTGCGGCAGCTCCTTTGCTTATTCCCAGCATGGAAAAACCACAAGATCCTGCTTCTTATGGCTCTGGCATGTAATGCACTCCCCAGAGGGACTGATTCATATGTACCCCTTACAAGGCTACCAATAAGCTATCATTACCTGCAGCTCTTACTACTGCACTGAAGGTTACAGTCAGATTTTGATGAAGTCTCTTCTCATTAAATTTCCAGACTGCATAGAAACCTGGGGTGATAGGCCTTTCTTCATGATTTTAGCTGTATGGTCTTTAGTAAAAATTTCTTCAAATTCTTAATAATCAGCATTGGCTATAAGGCGTTCCCTATTTATGACATCTGCAGATTATTTCAATGGAAAACTTACATGGAATAAAAGGCAGTTAAATGCATCTTCAAGTTGCCATTTTTAACTGAAAGCCGTCTCTGCTTTTATGAAATCTGGGACAGCTACCAAACTAACACCCACATGTACTAGTAATGGCTGGCAGAGTAGGGAATCGGGGGCAGAAATCTATGCTGTGTTCTTATTCCATTTCTCATCACCTACAAGCAGATGTCTCCTACAAGAACATCAATTTAGTGGCCAAGACTATCTTGGAAAGAGGAGGCCAAGATATTTTTCATGATGTGTGGCTTTCCAATATTTTTGGTATCTAGAAGTCACCAGATCACTTAAATATTCAATCGTGTTCTGCTGCTTTTTCCGTTGTGCAGTGCCATTTGTCAGGGACCTTCAGGAACGCAGGTGGATACCTTTAGGAAACCTCTGTTCTCTCACCGTAAACCGTCTCGCATTAATAAGATTTACCGGTCCCCGCAGAGCGCGCGACCCGGCGGCGGGACAGGCTTGCTGCTTCCTCCTCCTGGGCCTCCATTCTAGACGAACACTGAAAAAACGGTTGACCTTACCCAGCTAATGGACGATGAAGTATTCGGGGCTTTTGCCTCCTGTGCAACAATTATTCTTTCAAAAATGATGCTTATGAGTACGGCAACTGCGTTCTATAGAATGGGAAGAAAGGTATTTGGAATAGGTTTTTGCCAACCCAGAAGACTGTGCAACATTTGGCAAAGAAGAAAATGCCAAGAAGTATCTTCGAACAGATGACGGAGTCGAACGCCTACGCAGAGCCCATCTGAATGACCTTGAAAATATTGTTCCATTTCTTGGAGTCGGCCTTCTGTATTCCCTGAGTGGTCCCGATCTCTCCACAGCCATCCCGCACTTCACTCTGTGGGAGCATGAATCTACCACCCCACTGCGTATTTGACACCCCTCCCCCGGCCAAACAGAGCTTTGGGTTTTTTTATTGGATATGGAGTTACTCTTTCCATGGCCTACAGTTTGCTGAAAAGTAGATTGTACCTGTAAAGAGAATCATACAACTCATCATCCAGTTGATTTCTTAAGAATTCTCTCCTTCCAATTTATAATGAATACTTTCTTAGGTTTTAGGTAGGAGAGAAGCAGAGGAATTATGAACTGGGGTAAACCCATTTTGAGTATTAGCATTGCTAGTATCCTGTACTCTTGATTTACATTTGGATTAGAAATTTAACATAATAATTCTTTGGTCTTTTGTCCGGTTTTTACAGTACTTTCTTATAAATTTTAATCATGTTATGATTTGTGACATTCACTCAACACTGCACTTTTGAATCTATAAAATAATTGCATATATGAGAAACATTTCAATACTGCTGAAACGGAAATATGAAATAAAAAATTTAAGAGAATGAAAAAGATTTACCTTCAGGTGAAAGGAAATTCACATAATCCCTCCCATGTATGAGTTTCTTCTTCTAAGTTTATATGGTCAGCATCTCATTGTACATGCCCATCAAACTAGACTAAGGAATTTTGACAAATATCCCTAGGTTGTAAAAGTTATATCAAAGTTTTCTTTTAAAATTATACAAATACATAAATAGCCTATCATTTTATATTTAGGTTTTATTTCTCAGATAATTTCTTTTTTGGGTTCTGGCTGGATTTCCTCTTACCTCCCACTAACCACCTAGTGCTAAAATTCAGTAAATTAGGAGCAAACATTTCAGAAGCTTAGCATTTGGCCAAAGTCTTTGAACTGGAGCAAGAAGAGAAAGTATGCCAAGATTTCAGTGATTTCTGAGAAGCACATGGGAGAAAGGGCACTTGATCGGAAAAGCCTGTTCCTGACTGAGGTTTGATACAGCACTGCAGGGAGGATTTAGTGATACCTACACGGCATGACTCTGAATGTGGAGTGCAAAGTCTTACAGATGAAGACTGTCAGGGGCCATTGTATTGCCGGCATCTATGAACAAAATCAGAAGCCTTTTAATTTCATAGGTGACCGAATAAATTTGATCACAGTAATAGTGTTTGATACTGATGTTAAAAGTGGTTATCACCTGGGTGCCATGGCTCACACCTGTAATCCTAGCACTTTGGGAGGCCAAGGCAGGCAGATTGCTTGAGTCTAGGAGTTTGAGACCAGCCTGGGTAACATGGTGAAACCCCATTTCTACAGAAAAAAAAAAAATAGCCAGGTGTGGTAGTGTGCGCCTGTAGTCCCAGTTACTTGGGAGACTGAGGTGGGAGGATGGCTTGAGCCCGGGAGGCTGCAGTGAGCTATGATGGTGCCACTGCACTCCAGCGTGGGTGACAGAGTGAGATTTTGTATCAAAAAAAAAAAGTGGCTGTCATTTAATAAACACTTACTGAGTGACTACTATATGCCAGTCACTGTCCTAAGACTAACGTATACCAAGATGCATGAGACCTCCTCACCCAACAGGTAACAATTTAGGGCAAAGATTACTGTGCAAAGAGGAGCTTATAGAATTCTGTGATTCTACCAATTGTGTTTTATCTAGCTCCTTAATAAATACTGGTATTTTTAAATTTTTATTTTAGGAAATTACAAACATATATAAAAGTAGAGAAAATAGTGTAATGAAACTAACATATTCATTACTTCGCTTCAAAAATCATTAATACATTATCAAACTCTTTGTATCTACATGCTCTCAACTCCCCCATCTTTGAGATTATTTTGAAGTAAATCCTGAGTATCATATCATTTCCTCTGTGAATATTTCAATATATATCTGGAGGAAGTAAGGACTCTGTTTTTTAAACATACCCACAATACCATTGTTATCACATGTAGACAAATCTATAATAAATCATGAGTATTGTCACATAAATATTCATGTTGAACTGATTGCTCTATTTAAGCAATTTTTATAGATTTTTGGGAATTATAATTAAAATAAGGTCCATAGTTTGCCATTGGTTGATAAGCATGTGCAGTCTTTTTTAATCTGTAATATCCTACTCCATCTCTTCTTGATTTTTTTGTTGCTTATTTTATACTTTTCCATAGTCTGGCTTTTGCTGATTGCATCCCCAGTGGCATAGCTGAACATATCCCTTTATTTGCCATATTTTCTATAGATTGGCAGCTAGATTTAGAGGTCTGATCTGCTTCAAGTCAGATTTTTTTTTCAACGCTACTTCATAGGTGGTTTTTCCATCATGAAGAAAATACTGTCCAGTGTCTCTTTTTTTTGTGACATCATTAGAGGTTACAAAATGGTAATACTCAGGTGGGTGCGGTGGCTCACACCTATAATCCCAGCATTTTGGGAGGCAGAAGCAGGTGGATTGCCTGAACCCAGGAGTTCAAGGCCAGCCTGAGCAATATGTTGAAACCCTGTGTCTACACAAAACACAAAACAATTAGCCAGTTGTGATGGTGCGCACCTATAGTCCCAGCTACCCGGGAGGCTGAGACAGGAGCATCAGCTGAGCCCGGGAGGTTGAGGCTGCAGTGAGCCATGATGGTGCCACTGCATTCCAGCCTGGGTGACAGAGTGAGACTCTAACTCAAACAAATAAACCAAACAAAAATAGCAATACTCTAATTTTAGAATTCCTTTTTATTTATTAGAATACTTTTATACAAAAACTTCCCCCCATAAATTATTTGGCATTTTGCAATGTAGACTGTAAAAGAAAAGGCAGAAAAAGTTCAATTCTTTCTCTTTATCATATTTCAAAATAATGAGATGTTTCCCTGAGATCTTTCAAAGGTGACCAATTAGTTTAGTTTTAGTACAGTTATAAATTCACAGTTTTAAACATATTCAAAGCATTTCAATCCATTAAGATTATTATGCTTTTTGATGCTCACATTTTCTCTTTTAACCCGGCAGAGCTTATTTAGGTTGTCTATTGAGTACTTTTGACACTACCCCAATGGTCTTCAATAGCTTCCTTGATTTTTTTGAATTACAAGTGGTCCAGCATATCTTTTTTACATTCCTTGCCCTAGATCCAGAATTAATCATTTTTTTTCAAAGCACCTTGGTTGCTTTAATAGGGAAATGACATTTAAGATCATAATCTGGGCACTGGGGTGGTCATTTCAGTGGTTAGATTTAGGGAATATGTTTGTTTGTTTTATGTTGTTATTAAAACACATCATTAATGTATAATTATACTTTCAGTTTCAAGGTATGACTTGGCTTTTACTTAACTTCATCAATTATACATCTGTATTTCCTAGCAATGACAAAAAAAAAAAAACCCTCAGTTCTCTATGAGATCAGCCTAATCAGATGACTTTGGTTTTTCCCACAAAATGCACACAGCCATCTGAGAAGACAATATGAACGCTACTGCCACCAGCCCAGCATGATTTAGTTGAAATGGTTGGAAAAAAGATGTTTGGTTCCTCTTTTTGTCTTTAGGAAATATCTCTAACGTACACCCCTAGAGATATGTAGTTATTGTGTTTTAAAGTTCTTTGTTATAATTTCTCTCTTTCTCTGACTATTCCACCAACTAGATATATAGGCAAGTCCATTTGTTTCCTATTACTTTCAAATTCAGAGGTTGCTTTTATTATTTAATTTTCTTTTTATTTTTATGTAAAATATTTAGATATTTCTAAATCTAAGTCTACAAAACAAGGTGTATTTAGAGAAGCCTTATTCTGTTTCTGCTCCTCTACTGTGTTCTCTCCCTCCTCTAAGTAAACATTTAAATAACTTTATCTTTTAATTGTCTTTAAGATATTAGCAATATAAAAATACATATAAATATATAACTACTTTTTAATATATCAATATTTACGATGATAAAATATCTATCTATCTATCTTTTTGAGACAGGGTCTCGTTCTGTCGCCCAGGATAGAGTTCAGTGACATGATCAGAGTTTGCTACAGCCTCTACCTCCTGGGCTCAAGAATCCTCCTGCGTCAGACCTAAGAGTAGCTGGGACTACAGTCACTATTACCGCTTGCCTGGTGAATTCATTTTTATTTTATTGTAGAGACAGGGTCTTGCTGTGCTGCCCAGGCTGGTCTCAAACTCCTAGTTTCAAGCAATCCTCCTGCTTCATCCTCCCAAAGTGCTAGGATCACAGGCATGAGCTACCATGCCTGATCCATCAATGTATATTTATTTGGACCTTTGAGCCCAATCCAGCTCCAGATGGATACAATTGAGTCAAAGACCCACATGGAGAAAACTACCAAGCTAACCCCTGCCCAAATCTCTGTCTTACACAATCATGAGAACTAATAAATTATTGTTTTAAGCAATTACGTTTTGGAGTAATTTGTTATGCAGTGATAGATAACTGATACAACAATATATCCTGGTGTTCATGTGGTAACAGTATATAGAGATAGTGGTATTTATTTATTTTAAAGACTTAATTTTTTAAAAGAGGTTTTAGGTTCATGGCAAAATTGAGAGGAAGGTATTCCAGATACTTCCTGCCCTCACACATGAATAGTCTCCCCGATTATCAACTCCTCCTACCAAAGTGGTACATTTGTTACAATTGATGAACCTACATTGCCACATAATAATCACTTTCAAATCCATAGTTTACATTAGGGTTCATGCTTGGTATTGTCCGTTGGGGTTGCACAAATGTATAATGACATGTATCCTCCATTATAGTATCATACAGAATAGTTTCACTGCCCTAAATATTTTTTGTGTTCTACCTTTTCAACCCACACTCCGTTTAATACCTGGCAACCACTGATATTTTTATTGTCTCCATGGTTTTTCCTTTTGAAGAATGTTATATAGTTGAAATCACACAGTGTTTTCAGATTAGCTTAGTAACATGCATTTAAGGTTCCTCCATGGCTTTTTGTGGCTTGATAGCTCATTTCTTTTTTAGCACTGAATAATATTCCATTGCATAGATGTACTACAGTTATTTATCATCCGTTCACCCACTGAAGGACATCTTGATTGCTTCCAAGTTTTGGCACTTATGAATAAAACTGCTTAAATATTGTGTGCAGGTTTTTGTGTGGACATAAGTTTTCAACTCCTTTAGCAAATATCAAAGAGTATAATCACTGGATTGTATGCAAAGAGTATGTTTCCTTTTGTAAGAAACCATCTGTCTTCCAAAGAAGCCATACCATTTTGTATTCTAACTAGCAATGAATGAGAGTTCCTGTTGCTTCACATTCTCACCAGCATTTGGTGGTATTAGTGTTCTGGATTCGGGCTATTCTAATATATGTGTAGTGGTATCTTACTGTTCTTTTAATTTGCATTTTCCTGATGACATATGAGATGTAGCATCTCTTCACATGCTTATTTGCCATCTGGATATGTCTTTTTGATGAGGGGCTGTTAAAGTCTTTGGTCTACTTTTTAATTTGATTGTTTTCTTCTTGTTTAATTTGAAGAGTTGTTTGTATGTTTTGGATAGCAGTACTTTATCAGATATGTCTTTTACAATTCTGCTCCCTGCAGATCTGTGTCTTGCCTTCATTCTCTTGACTGTGTCTTTTGCAGGGCAGAAATTTTAATTTTAGTAAAGTCTAGTTTATCAATTCTTTCTTTCATGGATCGTGCCTTTGGCATTGTTAATTTTTACTTTCAAAATTATATCGGATGATAACAGTTTTTTTTCTTTGAGAGTGACAGGCTGAAAAATCATTGGTATCATCTTTAGGCTGATTTATGGACTGATTTGCCCTTCAAGCAAATGTGATTCCAAAGATAGTCTCTATGGAAGACGTGGTATGAAAGGATACCATTTACTAGATTTCTTTGATAGTCTAGTAGAGCTGATACTATAGTCTTTGGTTTAGAATCGAATTTGTATATATGGCCTCTGGAAGAAGATTAGACTTCCTGCAAGCTGCCATACATGTTAGTGTTCTTACCATTTATTTAGTACATAGCATTTATGGCTGGCTTTGAAAATTCTCATTTAGCATTTGTATTAATTTCCTAGGTCTGCTGTAACTACCATAAATTGGGTGTCTTACAAAAACAGAAATTTGTTAGCACTTAAACCAACAAAAGACTTTTTAGGGAGGAGTATTTTATCACTGACATTATTTAGAGCCACCATCTCATAGTGATAATATAAGACCGTCTATTTTCTAATCACTTGTATTTTTGTTTTAGATTCTTCACAGGCTATATCCCCTTACTGGCTGCCCCAGGTGGACTGCTTGAAGTTCCACCCTGGAATGCCTCTGATGTGGAATAAAATGAGATGTAACTTTAGACTTCAGGAGGGGACATCTGTAGCAGCTTTACCCAACCCAGCTGTAGTGGACAAGTGTTCTCTCTTGAACTTTATAGACTGATATACTACAACAATCCCATGTAACAGCAAGAAACCATGACACTATTGAATTGATAAGAAATTCCTCCTTTTAAATGTGTTGTTTGCATTATGCCACCTTTGTTTCGTTTGAGCAAGTCTTCTTAGACAATACAAGTTGTGATGATTCATTTTGGGCATCAACTTGGCTGGATTAAGGAATATCTAGAAAATTGATAAAGCATTGTTTTGGGTGTGTCTGTGCAAGTGTTTCTAGAGGAGATTCCTGTGTGAGTCTGCGTGGACTAAGTGGGGAAGGTCCACTGTCGCTGTGGAGGAGCATCATTTCACAGGCTGGGGGTGTGATCGAAGAAAAACAGGAAAGTCGAATTGGTTGCTCTGTCTCCAGGAGCTGGAGTACACTCTTCTTCTGCCCTTGGACATCAGGCTCTCGGGCCTTTGCACTCCAGGAGTTACAGCCTTGCCCCTCTGGGTTCCCAGGCCTCTGTACTTGAACTGAGCCACACTGCCAGCATACCAGCTTCTCCAGCTTGTCAGGCCTGCCGTGGGACTTCTCAGCCTCCATAATCATGTGTGCCAATTCCCGTAATAAATCTCTCATCTATCCATGTATCTATATATGCATTCTGTTGGTTCTGTCTCTACCCAAGAGGAATACTGAACTGACACCAGTAGACTGATTACTGAAAAACAGAAACAAGAAAGCGATATGAGCCCAATTTTCCTGAGTGTGTGGAAAAGGCAATACTCGTGATATCTAGAGTATAATGTTCCATAACCAAGAGAGCAAATTGCATACCTCCTCATGCCTAACAAGGTATTTAGCACATAGAGGACATTTTAAAATACTGAATTGATCTACGCCAGATCTTCCAAAATGAAGAACCAGGGTTCAGCTATCAGAATCATCAGAACCACTTTCTAAAGACATAAGGTGTAGCCTTAACGGACCTACTGAATAAGAAATTTGAGGATATGGAGTCTGAGAATCAATATTAAATCAAAGCCCCTGACAGGCACAATGGCTCGTGCCTGGAATCCTAGCACTTTAGGAGGATGAGGCAAGAGGACTGCTGGCGTCCAGGAGTTCCAGGCCAGCCTGGGCAACACAGTGAGACGCCCATCCCTGTAATAAATACAAAACTTAGCTAGGTGTGGTGGCAAATGTCTGTAGTCCCAGTTACTCAGGAGGCTAAGGTGGGAGGATCAACTGAGGCAGGATTGACTGAGCCTGGAAGGTCAAGGCTGCAGTGAGTTGTGCTCGCAGCACTTTGCTGCAGTCTGGGCAACAGAGCGAGACCTTGTATCAAAGAAAGAAAATAAAAGTCTCTCAGGTGGATTCTAATACTCACCTACCTATGATTGGAGACCAGTAGCACATAATGGAAATATAAAAAGAACTTATTCTGAACTACTAGGAAAGTGGAAGGGATCCTATTCCCCATCATCCTGGTTAGTGTTTCCAAATTCACCTTCTTTCCTTTGACTCTCTTTAAACAATATCCACAACTCAAAGTAGAAAGCCAAGAGATTATTGACATGGTAGCTGTGTATCATGCCTTCTGTTTGCGAATGTTTCCAGGTTCTTGCTGATGTTTGGCAGTCTTGCCAGCACATCCTAAATTAAATAGAATAGCTCTTTCTCCTAGCAAGGCATTGGAATTACTGCAGCTAAGAACTGATCCAGCAACAAACAACTTAATTTATGATGATATTAAAAAACCTCAGCCACAGAATATCTATAATTAGTGAGAATACAACAGAGATTGAGGTGTGCTAAGAATATTCTCCTCTCCTTTGTTTGCCCAACACACACACACCTACCTCTTGTTTTCATAGATTCTCAACTAGAATGCTCAGTTAGAAATCATCTGGTCTACCATGTGAGCTTTTAGGTTTTTTGAATGAATAAAATATCCTGAAACTGTGATACAAGGATGAAGATGTCTCAACAGTCCTTGCAAGGTAAGAGAAACTCAAGAAAAAAGAAAACGGAGTTCTCTATACAGAGATTCTCGGTACTGTCCATACTCAGCTGTGTTTCTAAACTATATAATAGACTCAATAATAAGGGTCTAACCTGAATTACCAAACAAAGTCATCTAGCTTCTGTCTTGAATCAGTTTGGGTTAGCTTTGGCTATGAATGACATAAACCCCCCTCATACTAATGATTTAAACATAGAGATTTATTTATCTCCCGCAAAAACAGACTCCAGCGGCCAGTAGTCCAAGGCTGGCATGATGAGGCCACCCACCATTGTTAGAAACTCTTTAATTCTTTCTATCCTGTTTCTTTGCCATTGTCAAAATGTGGTTTTTCTTTCATGCTCCAAATAGACTGCTTGAGTTCCAGGAATCAGGTCTACCATCTGGCCTGCAGGCGCAACAAGGAGAAAAGAGCACAACTTCTCTTTTAAGCACCCATCATCAGCTGGAACTGAGTCACACGTCATTGCCAAGAAAGCTGGGAAATGTAATGTTTGTTCCAGGTGGTCATGGGGTTAGCTTGCATCTGGGGTTCCATTGCTAAGAAATAACTTGTGATTAGATAATAGAGGACAGGGCCAGGTGTGGTGGCTCATGCCTACAATCCCAGAACTTAGGGAGGCTGAGGCAGGCGGATCACCTGAGGTCAGGAGTTCGAGACCAGTCTGGCCAACATGGTGAAACCCCGTCTCTACTAAAAATACAAAAATTAGCCAGTGTGGTGGTGGGCACCTGTAGTACCAGATGCTCAGGACGCTGAGGGAGGACAATCACTTGAACTCAGGAGGCGAAGGTTGTAGTGAGCCAAGATCATACCACCACACTCTAGCCTGGTCGACAAGAGCAAAACTTTGTCTCAAAATAATAATAATAATAAGCCGGGTGCAGTGGTTCACACCTGTAATCCCAGAACTCTGGGAGGCTGAGGCAGGCAGCCTACACCCTCCGCCTCCCGGGTTCAAGCGATTCTCCTGTCTCAGCCTCCTGAGTAGCTGGGATTATAGGTGCCTGCCACCGTGCATGGCTAATTTTTGTATTTTTAGTGGAGACAAGAGTTTTACCATGTTGGCCAGGGTGGTCTCGAACTCCTGACTTCATGATTCACCCACCTTGGCCTCCCAAAGTGCTGGGATTATAAGGGTGAGCCATCGCACCCAGCCTATTTTCTTTCTTTTTTTGGAAACGGGGTCTTGCTTTGTCACCCAGGCTGGAGTGCAGTGGCACAATGATGGTTCACTGCAGCCTCCAACTCCTGGACTCAACCAATCCTTCCACCTCAGCCTCAGCCTCCCAAGTAGCTGGGATGACCAGCACACATCCCTATG
>PVKP010034349.1:0-24297 GCA_004027715.1 Plecturocebus donacophilus
TCTTTTCACTCTCCTCTATTTTTGCCTTTTCATTTTATTTCATTGAGTTGATCTGCAATTTCTGATACCTTTTCTTCTGCTTGGTCGATTTGGCTATTGAGGCTTGTGTCTTCTTTGCAAAGTTCTCGTGCTGTGTTTTTCAGCTCCATCATTTATAGTCTTTTCTAAACTGTTTATTCTAATTAGCATCTCATCTAATCTTTTTTCTAGGGGCTTAGTTCCTTCTCATTAGGTTAGCACATATTCTTTTAGCTCTGAGAAGTTTGTTATTATCCACTTTATGAAGCCTGTTTCTGTCAATTCATGAGATTCATTCTCCATCCATCTTTGATCCCTAGCTGGTAAGGAGTTGTGATCCCTCAGAGGAGGAGAGGCGCTCTGGTTTTTGATGTTTTCATCCTTTTCGCACTGGTTTTTTCCCATCTTAGTGGCTTTATCTACCTCTGGTATTTGTAGTTGGTGACTTTCAGATGGGATCTCTGAGTGGATGTCCTTTTTGTTGATGTTGAAGCTATTTCTTTCTGTTTCTTAGTTTTCCTTCTAACAGTCAGGCCCCTCTGCTGCAGGACCACTGGAGGTCCACTCCAGACCCCACTCACCTGGGACTCACCTGCGGGGGCTGGAGTAAAGCAAGGGTTGCTGTGGTTTCTTCCTCTGCTATCCTCATCCCAGAAGGGTACCCACCAGATGTCAGCCTGAGCTCTGCTTTATCAAGTGTCTCTTTGGGTATATGGGGGTCAGGGAGTTGCTTGAGGAGATAGTCTGTCCCTTATAGGAGCTCAAGTGCTGTGCTGGAAGCTCCACTGTTCCATGCAGAAGTGCTGGGCAGGTCCCTTTAAGTCTGCTGCAGCAGAACTCATAACCGCCTCTTTTCCCAGGTGCTCTGTCCTAGGAAGGTCGGCTTTATTTATAAGTTCCTGTCATACTGCTACCTTTTTGCATAGATGCCGTGCCCTGCACGCAGTAGTCTAGTCGCAGTCTGCCAGCAGAGGCATTGCTGAGCTGCTGCAGGCTCTGCACAGCTGCTGTGTGAACTGCCTCGGTAGTGGTGGACTGCATCAGTAGTGGGGGACGCCCTTCCCCCCCACTGACCTGGACCATCCTGGGTCCAACTGCACTTGCTGCGAAACTCTCAATCCAGAACATTTCAGATTGCTTGTTTTGTGGGGGTGGTACTTGCTGAGCCAGATCACCTGGCTCCCTGTCTCAGCCCCCTCCTTTTCAGTTGAATGGGCAGCTCTGTCTCCCAGGCGTTCCAGGTGCCAGCTGATATGCCACCTGGACTTGTGTGAATTTCTGTGTGCCAACTGAGCACTTGCACCATGCTGAAAACTTGTGGTGCTTTTAGGCCTAGGAATCTCTGGTCTCTGTGCAGCGAAAACTTGTTTGGAAATGTGGTGGGTACTCACCCTCTGCACTGTTCTCACTGGGAACTGCACTCCAGAGCTGTTCCTATTCAGCCATCTTGGATTCACATGTAAAGGTATTTATTGTATCTTTTTTCTAGTGTGGTTCACTCTCTAGGTAAGCTGGTCACATTAGAACCCGGAAAAAAAAATCACATTTTGGAGACGATTTCAATTTTGGCTGGACGTTTTCAAAAGTATGACTTTGTAAAAAAAAAAAAAAGTTCAAATAGCAAATTGATTGTGACTGGATCACTTATTCTAATAAATGCCTGTGTTTATTTTGTTTCCCAGCATTCCTTTTAGCTTCAATGCGACAGAAGCAAATATTTACCACTAGAATAAATATTCAAAGACAGGAAGAATGTAAACAGAATTTGTGACCACAATTATGCAATGTTTCATCATGATGATTTCTTATAAAGAAGAGTTCAAAAGGATAGTCAAAGTTACTACCCCAATGATGCTTTGCAGGAATTGATGAAACTAGAGAAACAAAAGTGGCACGACATTCAGTGTAACTTTAAATGTCACTGTGTCTTGTGGGAAAAAATAATTTATCTTTTAGAGAATCATAAAGAATTACTAGAAGCCCAGACTCTGGAATGTTTCTAAATTTAGATGTTAACATACCTAGTAATGAAGATAATGATGAAAAGGGAACTGTACTTTTATTTGTGTAATAAAATACCAAAGCAGTATTTAATGTTCTGAGGAAAACATGTTATGCCTGAAATACAGTTGACAATATTAGAATCAAAATATGCTTCCTGGCTAGGTGCAGTGGCTCACATGTATAATCCCAGCACTTTGGGAGGCTGAGGCAGTTGGATCACCTGACATCAGGAGTTTGAGATCAGCCTGTTCAACATGGAGTAACCCCATCTCTACTTAAAAAAAAAAAAAATTAGCCACGCATGGTGGTGCATGCATGTAATCCCAGCTATTTGGGAGGTTGAGGCAGGAGAATCACTTGGAATGGCCAAGATCTGGCCATTCCTCTGCACTATTGTATATGTAAAAATGCAGATTCACTGAGCAAAACTAAATTGCGTATTCAGTGGAAGGCTGATCAAGGATTAAGAATGGAACCTTTTGTCTCTTACCTACTTCTGACCCGGAAGCACATTCACTTCCTGCTTTCAGTCATCCCGCCTTACTGGACCAAATGACTGTACATCTTACATATATTGATTAGTGTCTCATGTCTCCCTAAAATGTATAAAAGCAAGCTCTATCCTGACCACCTTGGCACATGTCATCAGGACCCCCTGAAGATGTATCATGGGTATGTCCTTAACCTTGGCAAAATAAGCTTTCTAAATTGACTGAGACCTGTCTCAGGTATTTTGGGATCACAACCCAAAATCACCATGGTGTTACAGTTGACTATAGCATTCAGTACGGAGACATGACTAAGTACAGGTTTGTATCCTAGGAGCAATAGACTATGCCATATAACTTATGTGTGGGTAGGCTACACCGTCTGGGTTTTATAAGGACACTCCATGGTGTTCACACAAAATTGAAAGACAAATTTCTCAGAAAGTATGCACATTGTTAGGAGATGCTTGAGTGTATTTTAAATAGTTAAAGCTTAGGAGAAAAAAAAACTCCTGTTATAGTTTACTTCCAAATCTTAGCTATAAACTAATATTAAGATGATGAAGAGTCTTGTGCACTATTTGTGGTTACTGGAGTCACTATATTCACTTTACTAATAACTCTAAGAAATCAAAATATCCTTCTGAGTAAAGAAATATTTCTGTGGTGGGTGTTTTAAACCACATCTATGGAATCCCCATGTCTCAACCTGTCCAAATAATGTTTGGACCATTTTACAAAAACATGCTTTCTTACTATGTGATACTGCTCCAGGAAATTTGCTGGAATGAGATTTACTCTCTGCCTTGAGAGAAAACATAACATTTTGTTTCAAAGGAGAAATCGTCTTGGAATTTCCAGATTCTCCAGAACACAAAGTTCTCTGTTCTCTGCAGGCAGGAATTTATAACATTGACACTCAAATGTTGTGGAAAATAAAAAGTTCCTCTTCAAAGTTTCCCTTCTTGTTAAAGAATAATAATAAATGTTAGAAATAATGGTTTCTTTTAAAGACTAACTTTCTTCAAAGCCTTCTTGCTTTTTGCTAATAACTGTTAAGCCCTATCCTATGTAGCTGTCACACATAAGGGAATAAGTATATTCTATGTCCTTGAAATTTAATTGAGATATTTGTGCTAGACATGCTCACAGGGATGTAGTACATTTTATGTCCTTGTACTTTAACCAATATATGTGTGCTGGACCTGCTCATAGACATGTCCCAGCTTGCAGCCTATGCCTCTTCCTTATTTGGGAATGTTATTACTTTTCTAAGTCCTTTAGCAAGCAACTTTATCTTTTCCTTTGTTCTCATTGCCTTTATCTATTTAAAAAAGTTTTAAGTTATTAGCCACTCAGGTTCAGTTTAGATTGTGAGGTGTGACTCCAACTAACGGAGACCAGACACAGCAGTAAGGATCCAATGCATAAGGAATAAATATTCCTGTCTTTCCTTTGTTTATTGTGCTTCTGTGGCAAGGCAAGATTGCTGACAGACAGTACCCTTTCTGCAGAAAGTAAAATTGCCTTGCTGAGAAAACTTTTTGTCTGAATGTTAATTTTTTCCTTGCAGTACTGAGAAATAAGCATTTTACTTAGATATACAAAAACCCTGACCATTCTAAAGTACTCAAATCTGGTGGGTGTTCTCCTTAAATGACATAAGAAAAAAGTATTCAACCTATAACAAATTAAATAGACTATTCTAAGCCATTGCCTAAACAGTCCCAAAATCCAGTAAAATTGGAGGCAATTCAGGGACTTTTTCCACCAATTACAGCAGACTTAATTAAATGAGGACTTATAATTCCTTGTCTAATTCCTACCAATCAAAAATCTAATGGACAAGTTGGAGATTTGTTCAAGGTTTATGTGCAGTAAACAAAAATCCCAAGATTTCCTGTGGCCCTACATCCAAAAACCAAACAGAGGAATATCCAATGAAGCCAGGTCTTTATGGAGGTTGCTGTCACCACACCCTGGTGCTCAGAGCTTCTACTACTCTCCCAGGAAAGCACCATTTGGGTGGTGAGCACTTTTTTTATGCAGTTGATAAACTCATAAATCACATATATTAATCAATTTTATCATCTCGTCAACCATATAATTCAAAGGACCCACCCTGAGTAACTTGGGTACAGAATCAGGGGACATAATCTGCTATCTATAATTGTATCTACACAGTTTACCTGAGGAGAAATCGTTAAAAAGGCTAGCTTTAACTAGATTTGGAATGACAGGATCCAAGTTACTAAGGTGAGTCCCTCGGATTATATGGTTGATGAGATGATAGGATTGCTTAGCATATATAATTCATGAGGTTATCAACTGCATAAAAAGAGGGCTTATCACACAAAACGTGCTTTCCTGGGAGAGCGGAAGGAAATCTAAGCACTGGAGTATGGTGAAAGAGACCTCCATAAAGACCTGATTCCATTGGATTTTCCTGTTTGGTTTCTGGTAAGTACTGGAGAAATTTTTGCCAGGACAGACAGACCCCACTTATTGTGTCAATGAATTTTAATGTGTAAATAATTGTTTGATTGGACGACAGGTATTTTGTGGCAAGCCCTCTGAGGGGAGTTTAGGTTACTGTGGACATGGAATTTCTCTCGAATTCTGGTTCATATGTAATGGTCAGAGGAAAACTTACCTAATCTTGGTTGGCAGACAGGAGTTGATTTCTCTGGGCTGGGAATGTTGGCTCAAGCCTGTAATCCTACCACTTTAGAAGCCTGAGTCAGGAGGATCACTTGAGGCCAGATGTTGGATACTAGCATGGCAAACATAGTGAGGTCTCATCTCTACAAAAAAATTTAGAAGTTAGCTGGGCATGGTGGTGGCTCAAACCTATAGTCTTATCTGCTCAGAAGGCTGAGGCAGGAGAATCCCCTTCAGCCCAGGATTTGGAGGTTACACTGAGCTGGGACCGTGCCACTAAACGACAGCCTGGAGGCCAGAGTGAGACCCTGTCTCAAAAGTAAAAGAGTCAATCTTCTGCAATTAGATTAGTGGAGGAATACAGTACATAAATAAGT
Source organism: Plecturocebus donacophilus (assembly GCA_004027715.1). Classification (NCBI taxonomy): domain Eukaryota; kingdom Metazoa; phylum Chordata; class Mammalia; order Primates; family Pitheciidae; genus Plecturocebus; species Plecturocebus donacophilus. The sequence continues at coordinate 5,549 of PVKP010034349.1, forward strand.
ACATTAGGTTGAGGTTCACAGAATGGTTCTCTGAGGAGTGACATTTAAGATTAGACTGTCGGAAAGGGAAAATAAAGAAAAAATCTGTTTGTGTGGATTGGGGTGGATGTACATGTGGAAGAAGGGTGATAGCAAACAGGGAACAGATAAATTAATGCTTAACTGTGATTGTGCAATTCTTGAAGGGGCCTGTAAAAGATTGGCTCATGGATCACTGGTGTTGTTATTAACTAATATTGGAAACTAGGGGGGGGTATATTTTTATACGGTTTTGTGGGGAAAGTAATATCCTCAGACTTTTCATTGTCTGCAACTATGCAAGTAGAAATGATCTCAGAGGTAGAATCCAGACAAGGATCTGTCACTCTCAGTTTGGAGATAGCAACAGAAGAAATGGAAGCAATTGAATAAATGAGTGAGAGTGCCAAGATAGAGTACAAAAAGAAGAGAGAAGAGAGTCAAATGAAATTCTGGGTCATTTCAATAGTATCATTTGTGCTTTTTGCAGAGTACTTACGGGAGCAGTGACTACAGAGTAGTTTTAAAACAGTGGTATGAGAAGGAGATCATAGTTCAGTTTTTTTTTAATTTCAAGTAAAAAAATAAGGAACACCCATTAGGTATTTTATGGGAAGATTATTGATGTTATTAGCAAGACATATTAATGAACCACTCACGGTGGTCTTAGTAAGTCAAAGGGTAAGAGGGCATGAGAAAATGTTACCATTTCAACTTTCTTATTTTCAGCTCAACTGTGAGGGAAGGCACAGAAAGCAGATACTAGAGAGAAAATAGGTTTAGATGAGATTCTTGTTTCAAAATGGAAGAGATACAATGGCTTCATGGTGATAGATTGAGAAGAGTAGGAGAGGGGGCTGGTAAAGGAGATTTACTGTATAAGTGGTAACATGAAGCTCCCAAGGGCAAGAGATAAAGTTTGAGTTTAACTGAATCAATTAAACGTGCCAAGAGAAGAAAAGACTTCAGCCTTATAGGCAAGAAGTTGTAATGGATGGGTATGGATTAAAGAATAACTAGACTTCATCTCAGTGAGCTAAGGTAATTTGTGAGAACATTTAATTCGTCTTTGTAGGAGGAAGAAATTCCATCTGTGTAAAGCATGATAAACATAAGTATGTACGTGATGCAAAAGCCATGGAGTAGATTTGAAGTAGTTATGGAGCTACAAGAATAATTTAGATAGCAAGATACAATAGGATTGCCAGATATATTTGAGAGTTACTGGGTATTATGTGTCTGTATTAGGCCAGGATCAATCTCCTAATCATGTTTTCTGTCAGAACTGGCTGCTAAATAGGAAAAAATATGAAGCCACTAAGATTGGTGTTTAGATTCAGAGTAAGATCAGACAATATGAGGTAGTGAGAGGACAAATGGACAGATAATTTTTGATGCTGGTCGATATTGAAGAGAGTCATGGTGATTAATCTTAGCAGTAAAAATGATGAATTTTGAGGGCCAATGAAAAGAAACTGCATTCAACTAATTCTAAGTTCCCTGTAGTAGCAAAGTGTAGGCATAAGAAATGATTCTGTGAACATGCCCAAAGGAGAGAAGGTTATGATTACAGGAAGTGGCCTTCGATTTTTTTTTAACTGAAATTGACGGTAAAACCTATAGTATGTACTTCTCAAGATGACCATATTTGGAAAAGTGAGTGTGTGAGTAGAGTTACAATTAGACTGAATTAAAATCTTACCAGATATATGGCACAGGTCTATAGTCCCAGCTGCTGGGGAGACTGAGTTGGGAGCATGGTCTGAGCCCAAGAGTTGGTGGCTGCAGTAAGACATCATTGCACCACTGCACTCCAGCCTCAGCAACAGAGGGAGACCCCATATAAAAAACAAACAAAAAAGCAAAAGATGTAGTGGACCCAAGTTGGAGTTGTGAAATTTTGTCATGTTACTGAAGCCTTCTGAGCCCACATTCAGCTTACTTGTTACACTGATAGATAACCCCAAGAGCATGGTTATTGAGAGAGTTAGACAAATACCTATATATATACAACTAGATAAATCTATATCTATGATCTCCAAGTAGAGAGTCACATTTAATTAAAGTTTCAATGATTTACTTTTTATTTTTATCTGAACCTTAGGTGAAGGAGTGAGTTAAGGCTACATTTAGAACTCTGTCAGAGGGTACATTGATCACCCACCTGAACCTAGGAATATGGGAAACTGCTTGAGACCCCCCTCCTCAGATGACATTGTTGCACAAGCATCGACGGGGCAGGATCTTTGGCCCCTGCTGCCACATCTGGAACAAGCTTCAGTTCTAGTCTCTCATCCAGCACCTGGCCAGCCTATATTATTAGCAACTCTGCTGACTGAAGAAGAACAAGTTAGAATAGCTTAAAATATAAGCCTTTTAGAGTGTTTGCCTAAAGAAGTTTATGGCCCTGGAAGAGCAAAATCAGAAGAGGACATGCCAGAATGTGTGATTTGTTTACTGGAATTTGTTTGTGGAGACCCCATTCGATGTCTGCCATGCAAGCACTTCTTTCACCTTGACTGTATACACACATGGCTGCTGCAATCCTTCACATGTCCCTACTGCAGGGAACTAGTGGATGCAGCACTGTCTTCATCCGTGAGACCAACTAGGTGACTACAAGAAAAACATAATTTTTGATGGTCTTGGTGTTTTTGGGTTTTTTTTTGCCACTAAGCCAAAGAGCCAGGGAATAAAATTTATGATGATGCGCAAAAAGTTGTCTAAAATTTTTTCAATAACTACGGATGCTGGGATACAGTAAGTGACATTTTAGAAACTTACAGGGAAAAGCAGGATAATTTTCTTATGTACAGCTTGACTCAAGGTTTATAATTACAAGTGCATTTTAGATTTTGTTTTTGCTCTAGTACATAAGAATTGTATAAAGTATTGCAGCCTCTGTATTTGTTTTAATTGTGTGTGAAGATTAGGGAAAAGATTGTGGTTATTTTTACTAAATGAAATAACTTCTCTTCAATGCAAATCCTTAACTATAGTTATTGGCATTTACCTTAAGGTTTTTTTAAAGAGCTGCATTTAAATGTTCAAATAAACTTTCAAAAGGCCCTTATCTTTTTTCCTCTATCATTTTGTAAGAGGTTTAACTTTTAAAATGTCTCATAAATCCAAAGGTTTTAAAAGGGTTGTGTCCCACACAAGAAGCCCAGATGAATTTGATATCTGTGTAATCAGGATATGTCCCCAGGAATGTAGTGCTAATGAGGTTTATTTTCTGTGTTCCCTGCCCAACAGGAGGACAAAATAGAAGTCTCATTTGCTCAGAGAAGTTGAACAGTGAGAGATGTTGGAAGAATAAAGAGAACTTTCCTGTGTAACCTGCCTGTTTTGTTTTGTTTGTTTGTTGTTTTGGTTTTTGTAGAGAAAGACTCTCACTATATTGACCAGGCTGGTCTTGAACTCCTGACTCATGTGATCCACCTAACTTGACGTCCCAAAGTGCTGGGATTACAGGCATGAGCCACCGTGCCCAGCCTCTGAAATCTGTCTCTGAATCTAATTGGCTTTACTGTCTCCAGTTTTGGGTCTTCCACTAAACTAGAAGTGAGCTAGCCTCGTTTCATTCCCGTTTATTTTATAATGGTCATATAATTTTGAAACCATTTTTCTACTGTTAAATACTATGATGTCTGTGGAAGAAAAAGGGAGAACTTTATTTTCTATTTAAAAAAAAAAAAAAAAAAACACTGGCAGGGTGCAATAGCTCAAGCCCCACTTGAGCCCAGGAGTTCAGGACCAGACTGGGCAACACAGTGAGACGTGTGGCCAGGCTACTTTGGAATCTATTTAATGGTAGGGTGGAACAAGAGACTTTCAACCTGCACATCTAGCACCAAAATTCAACGTGCAAGAAACAAGAGCACACATGATAATACTACTTTTGTGTTCCATGACTCCCACAGGGCAGATCAGCACATGAATTAGAGGGCAAAGGAGTCAGTTGTGTGGGAAATTCAGTTGACTACAGATATCTTAGTAAAATCTAGAGTTCTGTTGTCATAATTATCATTAGCAGAAATATCCCTTCATTTCCTAATTTATGTATATAAAAAGCATTTTTCAAGTTTAAATACCATATAAGACAATGTTAATAACTACAAGATGGGCAAATGACTATGTATCATGAAAGGTTAGAATTATCACCCTTTGAGTCTGAAGTACCAAAAAGAAAGATATTCTAGTACTAGTAATTGAGACCTAGTGACTGTAATTTGCATACATTTGATTATTTAATCCTCAAAATAATCTTGCAGTGTCCTATTTAACAAAGGACAAATATGAACCAGGTTCAGAAAGAGTTATTAATATGACAAAGTTACATGGCTAGAAAATGACAGAGCTAGAATTTTAACTAAGTTCTGTCTCTGAATATTAAATTTCTAAAAGGGCTTATTTTGAGGAATAGATATCAGATTCAGCTTATCACCTGTCAGATAAATGACCAGAGACACTCTCCTTTTCATCCAGTTCACACGATGAGACCTCATGCTCTCCCACATGATAAACTCCACTGCACTGACCCTATTTCCCAAACATCAGGCCTCAGCTCTCTTCAGTCTACCCATGCTTACCCATTCAGCACATACACACCAGAAAAATGATTCCCACATCCCTCCAGTATTTCACCACTTCTGCTGATTGAGAGCAGAGCCCCAGATGACTCTGAATAGTTCTCTTTTCTGAGGCTGCCTTTCCCAATTTAGGGTTATCATAGAGTCAACATAGCTAATCATGGAGCTAATGATAACAAGTGATCTGTGCCTTATTTGTGTAATAAAATAAAATAAAAATTGTAATGCTCCAGGGAAATCATGCTACCTCTGAAATGCAACTGAGAATATCAGAAGGAAAATACTTTCTTGCCTTTTTAATAGACACCAGTATTAGCTGGCAATGTTTATTTATTTTATTTGTTTTTTGAGATGGAGTCTTGCTCTGTCACCCAGGCTGGAGTGCAGTGGCACAATCTTGACTCACTGAAACCTCCACCTCTTGAGTTCAAGCAATTTTCATGCATCAGCCTCCCGAGTAGGTGGGACTACAGGTGTGTGCCACCATGGCCAGCTAATTTTTTGTATTTTTAGTAGAGATGTGGTTTCACCATCTTGGCCACGCTGGTTCAGAATCCCTGGCTTCAGGCAATCTGCCCACCTTAGCTTCCTAAAGTGCTGGGATTACAGGCATGAGCCACCATACCCAGCCCTAGCTGACAATGTTTAATATGAACAAATCATAAAGCATATTCATATAAAAATATACTATTATAGCAATGGAAGAAAGCTTTATTGAAAGGAAAAAATTGATATGGTCTAGTTTAGGAAATCATTAATAAATTAGATACAGATAATAACAAAAAAAGTTTTTGGTCAGAGATACGAAAATGGACAATTATGGCAACTGCAAAAAAAGGGTAGAAGCCATTATTTCCCATTTCCAAAATTATTAAGCTATATCGCCTTGATCAGCTTATAATTTAATATGTAAAACTTGTTTCTATGCACACAAATATGATAACCATTTAAAATACGCTACAAAGGGTCTATATACATATATTTTTGCTAATTCCATAAGCACATGAGTATTTTCATTGCTAGTGTAAAAACTACAACATAAACACATAGGAATACTCAATAGACACCAAGATCAAATGCTACTGGGTCAATTCCATGACATATTATGTCCAAACAAAAACAAGCACACAATTAAGGATTGCAGCTTTCTTCGTAACGGCCAAATACTTTAAGGAATGAAGAAATAAACCAGGATGCATCCACACACAAAATAGTGCTCAGCAATAGAATTTAATGAATAGACCATGCAATGATATGGTAAGTCTTAAATGCATAGTCCTTAATAAAAGCAGCCAATCTAAAGAGAACACATACTGTTTGATATCACTTACATGACATCCTGGAAATAGCAAAACTACAGAGATGTAAACAGAGGAGTGGTTGGTAGTGGCTTGTTGGGGTCGGAGTGCTGCAGAGGAGGTCCAATGGGAAGTTGAGTTCATCTCTCTTGGTGGACACAATCACGCTGGGCAGGTGTGGGAAAGCTGAGGTGTGCAGTGCCAGCATGAAAAAGAAGGCCACTTCTCGTGCTACCAGAGAAAGGTTTTCTTCCACCACACATGTAAGGCTGTCAAGTCCAGCTCTGAGAATACTTCATCGATATTTGGTATGATTCCATAAGTGATTCTGTACATGGAGACAACTTCACTCTGATTTTTTTTTTTTTTTGAAACAGAGTTTCTCTCTTGTTGCCCAGGCTGGAGTGCAATAGCATGATCTCAGCTCAGTGAAACCTCCGTCTCCCAGGTTAAAGCGATTCTCCTACCTCAGCCTCTCAAGTAGCTGGGATTACAGGCATGAGCCACTGCACCCAGCTAATTTTGTATTTTTAGTAGAGATAGGGTTTCTTCATGCTGGTCAGGCTGGTCTCGAACACCTGACCTCAGGTGATCTGCCCGCCTTGGCCTCCCAAAGTGTTGGGATTACAGGCATGAGCCACCGCGTCTGGCCGGTATTCCGTTTTTCCTATGCTAGGCAGTGAAGCTCCTTTATTTCATTCTCTGTGTTCAACTCAATTACTTTGGTCTCTGTTTCCTGCTATTCAATCATCTTAGGAAATTTGTTCTAACAGCTCAAGAGTGACCAATGGGCCCTTATCTCTTCAGAGGTTTTTGTCCTGACAGGGGACACTTTGCACTGATCCTGAAGCAGTTCCACTCCTCAAGGCAGCCACCTACCCAGGCACAGGGTGGGGTAGCTGGTGAGTTAGAAGAATAGGGATGCTGAACTTTGGGGATGTGCCAGGGGCAAGAAGTGTTTATGCAAGCAGCACTGTGACATTGCCTTGTCCCAGAAAAGAGCAGGCACTGGCAGGGAAGGCCCCAGACAAGGGGTGTGAGCTGAGTCCCCCTGCGAGATCAGGTCGTGGAGACTCAAGCAAGGCAGTGCTCTTATTTATAGACATGATATGAGAAAACAGTTGCCTATGCTTGCCTTACTTTGGAGAAAGGGTCTCCCAAAACTTGAAGCCTTTCATAATTATTCTAGTGTTAACCCCTTAATGCAGGGAAGAAATGAGCTTTCCTTCAGAGCTCCACATGTTCCTTGAACTGTGAGAGGTTTTTCATGTTAACTGGATTTATTCTTATAAAAATGAGATTCGTATTTCCATTTTACAAAGAACATGAGAATCAACAAGGGTAAGTAATTTTCTCCATGTCAGACAACAAATATGCTAAAATGCTGGGTGCTGAGCTTGTCTTGCTTCTGAGTCTATGATGGTTCACTTACACAATGCTCCCTCTCACCCTCCTGGAGAGAATGTTTCTTAAATGTTATTCTTAAATGTTTAAATAATTCTTAAATGTTTCTTAAATGCTATTAGCAAACAAAAATTCTCAAATCACATTCGATTTTCAGCAGATGGAGGAACTCAGGTAGACTCCAGCTCATAGTTGAGGCTTTTCTCTCTCAGAGGCTTATCTCTCAAGTTGCCACAATTCTCCAACTTAATTAATTTAAATAATCAAAACAGAAGCTTGTTTGTGAGGTAGTGTCCCCAAGCCCTAGTAATTCAGCAGGCCACAAAGAAAGTGGCATGATACACAACAGGTAAATAATAATACAGTCTTTAAAAAAGAGGAGGACCAAAATTATTGCCCTAGGCATTTGCTCCACCAACACACACACTCACATGCATAACACATGCATATGCATACCCCACATGTACACATGTGGACACACACAGTCTCCTCCTCTAAAGATGGAGCATAATAATGGTCACTTGTACCATCCATGTGCAGTAATTCTGGGTTGCTAGGTCCAGCTCTTTTCTGTTGTCTGACACCAACCTGTAGATCTTTGGATGTTTTTATTCACGTTTATGTATTCTCTCACCAGCTGGATTTGAAAGGACCCAGAGGGTCAAGACCCTTGGGATTCTGAGGGGGGTGCTTTCCTGGGTTCCCTTCAGTTATCTGAGCTACATCTCTGTAAACATGTTGGCTGAAGGGCTTGTCTAAAAGGCACCTGCCCACCATGATGCAATAGTGCCACTCTGGCACACAGTACAGCCAGTATTCAATGCCTTTAGCTGACTCGAGACCTTTAATTTGCTGAAAATGTGCTTTTGAAGTTTTGTTTTAGTGTTCATTCCCATTTCTCATTAATAGATACTGATACTCTAAGTAAACCATAACTGGACACTAGAAGCAGATGTGATAGAGTGAAACAGCTTTGGAATAAGTCAGGGGTAGTAGGCTGAATAATGTTTCCAAAGGTACACAGTCCTGATTTGTTACCTGTAAATGTTACCTTGTATAGGAAAAGGGTCTTTGCAGATGTAATTATTAAGGTTCTTGAGATGAATAGGTTATCTTGGATCATCCGGGTGGACAGAGGCAGAGAGAGGAGGGATGGACCTACCTATCCAAGTTATCTTGGATTATCCGGGTGGACGGAAGCTGGAGAGAAGCCTGGAACAAATTCTCCCTCAGATCTTTCTAATAAAACCAACAGCACTGACACCTTGGTTTTGGACTTCTGGCCTCCAGGACTGTGAGGGTGTGTGTTTCTATTGTTTTAAGTCACTAAGGTTGTAGTGATTTGTGACAGCAGCCTTGGGAAATAAGCACGACAGGAGGCTTGGAATCCCAGCTTCATCTCATACTCTGTGAGACCGGCATAGTATTCAACTTCATAGTTTGTGAGTATTAAATGAGTTAATCTGGCACAACGGTGGGCACGCAGTGGGTTCTGGTGATTTAACCAGTGTTCTGGAGTGGCTGCAAGGTTTGTTCACTAAGTGATAAGTGAATTCTTTATTCCAAAGTAAGACAAACACGGGAAACCATCTTCTGGTAAATGTCTAGAGCTCATAGAAGTCACTACTCCAACAGGCAGGGTAGTTGTCACTCCTGCAGGCTTTGGGTCCAAAGTCTCAGCCACTTTCCTCTGAGGAAGGAGCTTTTTCTGATAGATAAATCTCTCTGTGTTTAGTGTGTGGTGGAGTCTCTGTGCTTGCTTAAGGTGCTGGTGTGAAAGTGATTTTGTAACTGAGAAAAACAGAAGTAACTTCTTTTTTTTAATTTATTTTTATTTATTTATTTATTTATTTTATTAAAGACGGAGTTTCACCATGTTGGTCAGGCTGGTCTTGAACTCCCGACCTCAGGTGATCCACCCGCCTTGGCCTCCAAAGTGCTTGGATTACAGGCATGAGCCACCACGCCCGGCCAGAAGTAACTCCTATTTGTTACTTTATCAAGAACTAGGATTGGGTGAGGAAGTGCAACCCAGCTGATGTACAAGGAGATAAATATATTTTGTTTTTTTCAATTGTAGTAACGAATGACAGGGTCTTAGAGTCATAATAACAACAAGCTTATCTTAGCCTTCCCCCTTTTCACCCATGGAACACCCATCAGCCTCTTATCCCACAGAAAACCCTTACTATGTCTCTTCCCCAGAGACTGAAGCCATTGCTAGGGGTTGTCAGATGATAGTCTTTAAAAATGCAAATGAATTCTACAATTCATTTTTAGATTGTATAGTTCACATTTCTACTTCAAAGTCTAGCCAGCATCTGAAACTTAACACAGTCGAAAGGAATGTCTTTCATATCCACCCTTTCTCATATTCCAACAGCCATTTCTCTTCCAGGCTGGTGTAAAAGGTTGTCACACTTACCTTCCACTGAGCTGTTAACACTTAAACTGTCCATGGGCGGCAAAGCTAAAACAGCACCAATTGTAACACTCCTTCTGGGGCCTCAGGGCCTGCACAGAGTTTTGCTCCTCCTGGCACCGAAAAGCACTCACCCCAGCTCCTGCACATGCTTAACTGCATGTTTCCTCCCACGACGGGTTGAGCACAGGGGGTTCTAGTGAGTGGAGTCTGCCCCTGCCAGCGCCTAAGTAGCCAGCTACTTCCAGCACCCACACCTCAGTTCCCACCAGCAAATGGGTCAGGGAAATTATTCTGCTTCACTATTTCAGTCAGGTGACCAAATCAACATCAACAGTGATCAGTCACATTGAAAGTACACATCCTTTGTATCATGTGATGAAAAGGACACTTCATCTTTTCGGTCTTCCTCCCAGACATCCATAAACCCAGACGTATCATGAGAAACACATTTGATAAATCCCACTTAAGGGACATTCTACAAAATGCGTGACCAGTAGTCCTCAAAGCTGACAAGGTCACCAAAAAAGAAAGGAAAGTCTGAGAAACTGCCACAGTCTAAAGGAAGCTAAGGAGACACAATGACTAAATGTAATATGGTAACCTGCGTAAGATCCAGGAACACAAAAAAGGCCTTGTTATAAACTAAATGTTTGTGGCCTCCCCAGAATCCTCGTATGTTGAAGCTTTAACCCTGAATGTAATAGTATCTGGAGCTACGGCTTTTGGGAGGTAATCAGCATTAGATGAAGTTATGAGGGCAGGGCCCTGGTCTGATGGGATTAGTGCTCTTATAAAGAGACACAGAGAGCTTGTTCTTTCTCTCTTTCGGCGAGAACACACCTAAGAAAGGGGACTGTGCTGTGTGCAAGTGAGGAAGAGAGGCCTCACTGGAACCCAACCATCCTGGCACCTGATCTCAGACATTCAGCCTCCGGATCTATGAAAACAAATTTCTTTTGTTTAATCCACTCAGTCTATGGAATTTTGTTATGGCAGCTAACTAATACAGACCTTAAGTAAAAACTAAAGAAATCAATCATGTATAGAATTTAGTCAATAATAATGTATCAATATTACTTCACTAATTGTGATAAATGACCACACTAAACACGTTAACAATAGGAAAACTGGATGTAAGTTATTTGGAAACTCTCTCTACTATTTTCACAACTTTCTGTAAATTTAAAACTCTTCTAAAATACAAAGCGTATTTCTAAAAATCCGATGTCTTCCTATTATATTTTTATTAAGCCAATGGCCTCCCAATCTCTTTTACTCATCATCTAATACTTACACCTTGTTTACTCTGGTGTACCATATTCACCTTTACAAGGGTTACATAGTATGAGTTACATACATGTACACGTTTGTCAAAATTGATCAAACTGCACACTTAAAATCTATGCATTTCACTATATATGTTATACTTCGATTACAATTGTTTTTAAAATATATGATTGCCAAATGAATATTCTAATGACCTAAAAAGTACCCTTGAATTTGGTGGCTGAAAACACTAACATTTCATTTGCTCTGGAATCTGCAATTTAGACATGGTTCAGCATGGACACCTCATTACTTCTCTATTTGCCAGTAGCCAGGGACTGGTATTATCTAAAGGCTCACTCACTCATATGTTAGATGGTGAATGCTGGCTGTCACCTGAGACTTTAGCTGTGCCTGTAGGTTCAAACACCGACACAAGGCATCTTTATATGCCCCGAGATTCCTCATGATATGGTGGCTGTGTTACAAAAACTTTATATTCAGTGTGACTCTAATTCTGTTTCAATATACACACACATTCTAAAAAAATTAACAGTTTTCCCTGGAGTGAAGGAAAATGAGTGATTTTTAAACTTTCATTTAAAAGTTATACATTTTTATTTTATAAATTTTATACTATAAAAATGTATTACTTTCTAAATCGGATGAAAAAAATTCAGTTCCCTATTAGCGTACATAATACATTAGTGTAAACACAAATGAAATTGAAAATGCAAAAATGTCAAACATATTTACATTATTAAAAACAAGAATCCACTCACAAACATCAAAAACGTTATGAAATACTTCATTCATTCTGCCTTACTTCCCCACCCTCCCCATCACCAGACAGTTTCACTCTTGTTGCCCAAGCTGGAATGCAATCTGCTCACTGCCTCCTTCGCCTCCCAGGTTCAGGCGATTCTCCTGCCTCAGCCTCCTGAGTAGCTGGGATTACAGGCGTGTACCACCATGCCCAGCTAATTTTTATATTTCTAGTAAAGACAGGGTTTCACCATTTTCGTCAGGCTAGTCTTGAACTCCTGACCTCAGGGGATTCACCTCTCTCAGCCTTCCAAAGTGCTGGGATTACAGGCATGAGCCACCTCGCCCAGCCTACCTTACTTTCCAAGTTACAGATGAACTGAACATCAGTACATCAGAAACAAACAACACAAATATGTTCAATGATATCTGGTGTCTTCTAAATCACACATCTGGCTCTTTTCATGGCACAGCTTTCCCTTAGTCCAATTCCTTCCTCAAAACCTTCCCTCCATATCTTCCTTTAATCAAAACCACCTACTAAACATTGCCCTAGAAATAAAATCATCTAGAAAGCAAGGTCTACAAAGGCAAACCTCAGATGCTAGATACTTCCTATCTTATAGCATGGTGTAACTTCACTTGATAATAGATTCTATATTTTTATTAAGATTTGAGGCCTACTGAACAAATACTATGGCTAACTCAAGGTCACTCTGGAATTCTCAGTAATGATTAAACAATACAGGAGTTTATGGCAAGATCTTTTGCTCCTTTTCCTTCCCTGGCCTCAGCCTTATTGTAAAACACTCCCTCCTTTCTGCTACCTAGCCCTGCAAGGCACATTCTTACATTCCATATGGACCAATAATTTCTATCATCACATAAATTCTACACTTAACTCTAGTAAAAGGTTAACTGTTTTTGTTACACTAAAGTCCTTTTCTTCATCTGACATTAAACAACTACTTCTATAATTTTCTAATTTTTCAGAACACTGTTAATTTGCACATACCAAATAAGCATACTTATAAGTTATATTTTTGCACTTTTCATTTCCTGATTTGCCTTTTTCCTGTTGACTCCCATTATTTGATTACAACAAATTCCTAAGCTTTTTCTCAACCTGTACTATTTACATTATAAAAATGTCCTATGTTCTCTAAAATGCTCAATTTAAAAATGATAGCTAAATTATTTTATTCATCCAATTTACAATATGAGTTTTTAGTTATTCCAAAAACTTCATCAACAAACAAATCAATTCTTAAGTGCTTCAAAGAAACAATTATCAGTATGAAAAGTTAAGGCTTGTGAGGTATTAATAAAATATTCTCAAGACTTGCTCAAATAGAAAACAACTATAAATATACTCATGTGTTGCTTAATAATGGGAGTACATTCTTAAAAATGCATCATTAGGCAATTCACTGTGGACATCATAGTGGACTTATACTAACCTAGACAGTCTAGCCTACTACACATGCACCTAGATGGTACAGTCTATTACTCCTAGGTTACAGACCTACATAGCAGCTTACTGTACTGAATACTATAATATGTATCTAAACATAGAAAAGTACTGTAAAAATACTGCATAAAAGATAAAAAATGGTATAGCTATATAGGGCACTCACCATGAATGGAGACTGCAGGCCTAAAAGTTGTTGTGGGTAAGTGGGTGGTGAATGAATGTTAAGGTCTGACATTGCTGTACACCACTATTGACTTTATAAATACTTTACCCTTAGGCTACACTGAAAAGTTCTCCTTTCTTCAGTTAACCTTGGCTTACTGTAACTTTTTTATTTCATAAACTTTTAAACTCTTCTGTGATTGCACTTAGCTCAAAACACACATTGTACATCTGTACAAAATATTCTTTTCTTATATCCTAATTCTATAAGCTTTGTTCTATTTTTTAATTTTAAAACTTTTTGTTAAAAACTATGACACAAACACCCACTAGCCTAGGCCTACACAGGGTCCAGATCATTCACATCACTGTCTTCCACCTCCAATCTCGTCCCACTGAAAGGTTTTCAGGGGCAATATCACTCATGTAGCTGTCACCTGCTATTATGACAGTGCCATCTTCTGGAATATTTCCTGAAAGACCTGCCTCAGGCTGTTCTATAGTTAACTTTTTTTTTTTTTTTTAAATAAAGACGGGGTCTCACCATGTTGGTCAGGCTGGTCTTGAACTCCCGACCTCAGGTGATCCGCCTGGCTTGGCCCCCAAAGTGCTTGGATTACAGGTGTGAGCCACCGCGCCCAGCCAACTTTTCTTTTTACTCAACAGAAGTACACACTAAAACAATGATAGAATGTGTAGAAAATACACAAACCATTAATGTATTTAATGTTATCAAGTATTATGTACTGTACTTAATTGCATATGCTACACTTTTACAGGACTAGCTGCACAGTAAGTTTGTTTACACTAGCATCACCACAAAAACATGAGTAACCAAGAAATTATGAATACTACAGCTTCACTAGGCAATGGGAATTTTTCAGCTCCCTTATAATCTATGGGACTGAACTCATATATGAGCTCTGATGATCTCACTGGCACTATGCAGTACATAACTGTACCACACAAATTAGGGCTATATGTGGCTGTACAAATTTATAGTAGCCCCAAGCTAACAACTCAAGACCTTCAGCTAAACAAAGAAAGATGTGTCAAAAAGTTTTAAGTCCTGTCTCCTTCCCATGATTCTCCTGCTTATTTCAGTACTGAAAAGAACTTTCTCTGGTTGTTGAGATGTTTAAATGAGTTCATTACTATGAAATCACTTTTAAAAAGTTATAAGCATTATATAAATTAAAAGGCATTATTAGCATAACAAAATATTTCGGCATGGGAGGGAGGGGTAAGCCTATGGCAGACATGGGGTCCGGAGAAGGGAAAGAAAGGGGGAAGAGAAAGAGAGAATGTGAACACATGCCGGTCTCCCTAAAAGAAATGTAAATGTATATAGCCATCTCCCTTGCTCCTCATCAGCAATATGTTTTTTAACAGACAACTACCCAGCATTTGCTGATACACTGGCAGCAGCCTGTTTAAATCAGGAGTGTGACATGCTACACTGCATGTCAGGGTGGAAAATAGTGATGATCTTCCACAGGGCTCAGAAGATGAAAAACACTAAATTCTGATCAATTTATTAATAAACAGAGAATAGTATTTTCTTCAAATACACGATTAATTTCACTACCAATACTTTATTCGAAGGGTACACATTATAACTGCTGTTCAAGATAGGTGGGGATAGGTACTTCACTATTTAACTGGAAGTTATGACCGCAATACGAGATTTCAGCAGAAGGCAGAATTATTTATTTTTTATTTAATTATTTTTTATTTGACACTCCTTCCACATAAATTTAAAAGAGTAAAGCACAAGGCAGCCTGTCCTCTAATGTCAGGTTTCCAGCTTGCTGCTAGGAAAAGCAGTCTGAACAAGAGAGAATCTGTATTATAAATGAAATCCCTGAAGACTAAACAACAGACGCACATTCCAGCTAAGGACAGTGAACCAGTATCCCTTGTAAAGTGCAAACACTTCCTTCTAGGTTAAGTACCCTAGAAATAATTGTAAGCGAAATTTCCAAAGCCAACTACTTTTAGCCTGGGGCTAGAGCAATCACCTAAGTCTACCTCCCACACCCGGTATCAACAACTTCCTTAAATCTTCTTCTCAATTCTCCCCGCCAAAAACTTTCAATCTTTCTTTGCTGAATAAAAATGGCCTTGCTTTTCCCGTCCCAATATTGTTGATTTCTCAGTAACCGTTAGGCCCTTTAACCATCAAACTCAATTGGCCTCATTTAAATGCCACCCTTCCCTGGACCTCGCCAAGTGCTTTTTTCGAGGGTTGGGCCAGGAGGTAAGGGTGGCTGCTTCTATCTACAAGGCTGCAACTTTCTCTGCTACAATCCTGGGGATAACTCCCTCTGACTTTTCTTCATAACCTCTGCCTTCCCCCACGTTGCCTCTGTCCCCCTTAAACCACACTCCAATGCAAACTGTCCCCAAAGTGCAGTAGCACTTAAGCCTCTCTGTGCCCTTAGCACCCGTCGACTCCGTCTCTAATGCACAGTTGACACCTAGACCCACACATCAGCCTCTCCGGGGGTCGTTCAGAGACACCCGCGGGGCAGGCACCACCACGCCGGCCTCTCAGGTGCACAGCCTTCCGCTCCGCCTACAACCCAGCCTGTGCACCCGAAGGGACCCAACCGCCGAGTCCCAGCCCCACTGAGGCGGAGGGCAGGAACCAGCACGCACACCCTCAAGTCTATATGAAGACCCTCCCCGGGGACGTGGCCGGCACCAACGCCCGGACGACCCCGGCCCTGGGCGGCGGATGGGTGTCTGGGGCGCACGCCGCGGAGGCAGGGAGAAGGCCGGCGGGAGCGAGAGGTCACCAGGAGACACTTGTCTTCCCTTCCCTTCCAGGGGCGGCGGGCCCCAGTCCCCACCCCCCTCCCAGGCCCCCGGTCTGGCGGCACCACGGCCGCAAAGGGCGGCGAGGGCGCGTGCCCGAAGCCTGAGTGCCTCACCTTACTTGAACCCACCTGGTCGACCAGAGTGGCAGCTGCACCGCGTCGCTGAGGGGCCGCGGCAGGGTGGAGTCCGTGGTACTGGTGGTGCTGGAGGACGACGGAAAGGCTCAGATTTGAGACCGCTCTCCACTTTGCTCCAGGCTGCCGCCGGCGCTGGCTACAAGTGACCACTCGCCTACCTCCGACTTCCAGCAACTCCCATCGCCCGTTCCCCACCTCCAGCGCACAATCGCGGCGTGGAACCCTGACGCGGCAACCAATCAGAGAGCGCCGGCCGCACCGCGCCCCTCCCCCATGCCGAGGGGCGGGGCGAGGGGAGGAAGCGCTGCGAAGGCGGTAGCCTGAGGGCCCCTCGCGGGCGTAGTGGGGTGCCTTTCCGGGGTGGGACTTTAGAAGGGCATCTTTGCCCCCTCACCCCTCCGTTTCTCCTCCCTGCAGTGTAGCGGCCATCCACCTCTCTCTAGGAGGGACGGCAGCCTGCGGTAGCCCCAAGGAAAAGGAGCGAAGTGAGGGACGTCCCAAGCATCGCTGGGGACTTTGAGGACCAAGCTTGGGCCTGGGAGGAGGAGGAGGACGGAAAACCAAAACTGCCTGAAAAGCCCCTTTGTCTTCGAAACTGCTGTGTAAAAGCTCAAAGTTGAGAACAGTCCCGTGGTCTGACCCTTTCAGGCCCCCTCCAGCCGCACCTGGGCCTTCCAGGCGGAGGGAGGTGTTCCTGGGTTGGACGCCTGTGGTCGCAGGGAGACCGACTCCTTTGATGTGTTAAAGTTTAATTCTTTGGTAGCCAGCTGCTCTGATTGAAGGTCCTCCTGAAAGGCGGTTTCTAAGCATCCCTTCACCCCTTGAGCACAGTCACCCTCAGACTTTTGAATTCTGCGTGTCCACATACCTTCTGGGTGTTGAGGGAGGGTCATATATATGTATAATTCATTTGCCCCAAACTTCATAAAAGTAATCCATTTGAGCTCTTTGAAAATGCAACATCAACTTTTGTTCAGCAGACTTTTAGAAGAGAAATGCCACAGGAGGGTTCCTAATTCCCCTTGAGAGCTCAAGACTTAAGGGTTTGGCAGTTTGTAATTTGGGTAAAAACACTGTTTACTGGGAGTTTAACTGCATGTTTTAATACTTTTGGTAGAATAGCTCAATAATCCTCACAATTACACTTTGAGATAGTTACTATTACACACCATCATTCAAATAAATTAAGGCACAGAAAAGTTACGTAGTTTGCCCAAGAACACACAACTAAGTAGATTGGAATCCGAATAATCTACCTCCAGAGCTGACTTTGCCACTAGGCCAGGAGCCTCCACCTCCTCAGTTCACAGAACCATTTCCATCTTGCTTCCATTGCTGCCTATTAATCACCATTTTGCCAATTACACTGTGTTCCCTTCTTTCACTTCAGTTCATTTGTCTGGATTTAGCTCTCAGGGAAGGTAAGGGCCAAGGCAAGAGTGACTGCTGATTCAGAAAGATAATTATTCCTCAAGGGAGAACACCTGCATGAGCACCAGGATAAGTTGGAGGAGTCTTCGTAAATATTTTCTTTTCAGCATAATATTTAAATTTAGGCATCACATGTTCTCACTCATACACAGGAACTTAGAAAGTAAATCTCATGGGGACAAAGAGTAAAATGTGGTTACCAGAGGCTGGGAAGGGAAGAGGGGGATCAAGAGAAGTTGGTTAAGGGACACAATAATACAGAAGGAATAAGTTTTAGTCTTTAATAGTACAGTAGGAAAATTATAGTGAACAGTAATTTATTGTGTATTTCAAAATAGCTAGAAAAGAATTGTAATATTAATATTCCACACAAACACAAAAGATAAATGTTTGAGGTGATGGATATTCCAGATACCCTGATTGCTTCATTATGTTGTATTTGAGCGAGATAAGAAGATCAGCACCAAGACAAAAGTATGACGAATTGCAGGGTCTTTATTGCCGGCGACCACGGAGGACTCATGTCTCTCCAACCCGTGGCCCCGAGTTGAGGGAGAACTGGGCTTTTATGCTAAACAACACTTTTGTGGGGGGACTGGGCATCTTTGCAAGCAGGCAGTTTGTACAGAAGCCAAGGTCAGCAGTTAGAGACAGTGAAAACTCCCAATATCAGTAAGCAAGCAGATTGTACAGAAGCCAAGGCCAGCAGCTAGAGACAAGGGGGTTTCTTCTCAGGGTCCGTGTGACCCTGAGCTGCGAGTTCTTGAATTCCATTGAAATGAGGCTGGTGTCTGCACCTGGCGTTGGCCTGATTAATCGTAGTGCCTTATCATGTTGCCTGTGAGCCTGCACGTAGCCTGTGAGCCTGAGAAGCCATTACATTTTAGCCTGGCTGAAGCCATTTTCCTTGCCACATCACATTCCCCCCTGTTCTTATGTACAGATATTAAATCA
>PVKP010034350.1:0-24295 GCA_004027715.1 Plecturocebus donacophilus
CCATTCTCTCTCCCTCTTTCTCTTCCTCTTTCTTTCTCTCTTTCATTCTTTTTTTTTTTATTCTTTCTTTTGCTGTTTCTTTCTTTCTCCTTTTCTCTTTTTCTAAAATCTCTTCCTCTTTCTTTCTCTTTCATTCTTTTTTCAAAAAAAAAAAAAATTATAGAGAAAGAGGAAGACTGAATCTATCATAAAAGGCTTCACTGAACTCTCTGACTGAGCATACAGGGTTTTCAAACTGCATTTCATTTTATAATTATTTGATTTCATGTCATATCTTCCATTGAATGTGAGAGCAATTAGAGGGCAGAGACAATCTTACGTGTACTGTATAAACACTGAGGCACTACTTTGTAGGGCTTGTCACATAGTAGGGACCTAATAAATGAAACTGAAACCCTTGGCCTTTTTAAGCTCCTGTTCACCAACACATTGATCCAGTGAAGAGACTCCAGAGCAATAAAGGTATCTCACGTGAGAACTTTGAAATCAACAATTAAATTGCAAGAAAGAATAATGTTCTTCTTATACTTTTCTATGTTTTCCAGATTCCAAAAAAAATGAACACGTGACATAATTTTAAAAGTTTTATTCCATCAAGGTTCTTGAAGTGATAAAAATATGATTAGACTTTAATCTAACAAAATATTCCCAGTTCCTCACTAAGAATGTACTTTTCAATCTCTGACTTCTTACCATGACAGCAGAAAGAGCAGACACAGAACCCAGACACATGATGCCAGTGGTAAAGCTTGGGTCCAACATGAATGGGATGATCCCGCCCACACTAGCAGCCAGCAAGCCTGCATTGAGTACGTGCCTTCCAGGGAGTAGGAGAGGCGCAGATTTCAGGAGACCTAGAGCCAAGCAAACAGTATTTAGAATTCAGAATGTGTTGTAAGAAACCCCCTCACACACACTCGTGTGTCTTTTAATCCTAAACTACCAAAATTTAATATGAGAATAACATTAAATGTTTAGTATTTAAAATATTACTTTATATTACCAGATATGAAACACAAAAGCAAATTAGAATTATTACACATAACAAACATGAATGGAGACAGAAAAACTATGGTTCGACTTCACTATTCTTTTCCCTATTTTAATCCCAAAACAATTTCTTTCCTCTTTGTCATGAAATCTTAAAAAGTGATTTTCTCACGTATGATCAACATGGAAGTTGTTAAATGTGGTTTTATTTACTTAAAACTTCATGCATGCCAGAATTCTGACAAAAATAAAGCATGAAAAGTAAAAATAAATAAATAGAACTTCAATAGGAAGTCCTAGCACACTAGTATTTTGGATTCTATCAACTGAGCCCAAGGAGGAAGAAACCTTGTTTGTTATTTGTTCCTAAAAGCAAAGCATGAGATAAGAATGCTTGAGATTGAAGTTATTCTACGATTTTCAAGTTTCATGGAAGTTCCCCACTTAATTTCCATGACTTTATTACTCAGAGGCAAGACCATGTTTTTAAATCACAAACTAGTCTCTCTAGAGACTTTTTAGTAACAACACTGACAACAGCTACTGTAAGGTTTTTTCTCCACTTCCATTTTCATGATTGACTTTACCAGCAGCAAAGTTGTCAGGCTAGAGTCCTAAAACGTGTATTTTTTTTTTCAAAATAAGTACTGTTTACTACTCACATGAATTTATTTAATAAGCTTCTATTTTGGAAAATGTATAAAGTTCATTTCTGTGAATTCTACACAGCCATCTCTAATCATAGATTATGAGGATGCTATTTAGTTCACATGTATTATCAAAAGTCAACTAATCCCTCTATGCAAATTTTTGTGCATTAATTTCCTCCATTAGCTGTCTGCAAACAAAACAGCTTCAAAGTTTTACCAGACTTGTAAGTATCAATAAAGGAGAATGATGGGGGGAGAAAATTTTTATAATTTCTGAGTGCTATATGAATACTCTTCACCTAACAGTTTTTACTGCTAAGGTATTTTCTTTTTAAAATCTTTTTATTAATAATAATATTTTATTTTTTATAAAAAGCAGAGATAGAGTCTTGCTATGTTCCCCAGGCTGGTCTTGAACTCCTGGGCCCAAGCCTCCCACCTCAGCCTCCAAAGTGCTGCGATTACAGGCATGAGCCATTGTGCTCTGCCCTGTTAATGTATTTTCTCAAATTAAAATGGATCCCTAAATACCATAAACAATAGATATTTACCTTTATGTTATGCTGAGTCACTTACCCTGCAATTTTCCATAGGCAATGAGAGACCCACTAAAGGTGACACCACCAATGTAAGTGCCGAGGTAAGCCACAATCTTGGTGAGATTTGCTGCTGCATCCATAGCAAAATGTGGATATTCTATAATGTACTCAGCTATGCAAGTAAGTACAGCTGCCAAACCCACTAAACTGTGAAAAGCAGCAACTAATTGAGGTAAATCAGAAATCTGGATGCGTTTGGCAATTGTCAATCCTGTTATGAAATGAAGGTCAAAAATAAATTAAAACTTGACAAACTTTTGAGAAGTAACCACAACAAAGATCACCCTTAAGTATTTCCATCATTGCCACCAATAAATATTATCTAGTTCCTAGTATGGGCTAAATATTCTCTATGGGGGCTGTATAGAAGGTAAGGACACTGATTGTATAGAGGTTGAGTATCCCTTATCTGATATGCTTGGGACCAGAAGTGTTTCAGATTTTAATTTTTTTTTTTTGGAATATTTTCATATACATAATAAGATATCTTGGGAATGGCACTCAGGTCTAAACATGAAATTCATTTATGTTTCATATACATATAGCCTGAAAGTAATCTTAAACAACATTTTAAATGATTCTGTGCATGAAACAAAGTTTGTGTTAAGTATTTATGTGTGGAATTCACCACTTATGTCAGCACTCAGAAAGTTTTGGATTTTGATGCATTTTGAATTTTCAGATTAAAGATGCTCAACTTGCATGCCCTTTCAAAACAGCAGTTTTTCTCCACACACCTAAGCACGACCCAACTCCAGTGCACCCAAACAGGCAGCATCAATGCATGCGTCTTCCTCTCACAAACTCCCAACCTTCCCCAGCCAACATTTCTTCAGACTACCTAAAGCTCTAATTAAATTCCCTTATATTCTCCCCATTACAACCCAGGCCTTCTTCTCTATAGCCAGCACTTGCTCCTGAGCACATTAGAAACACCTGGAACATGAAGACAATCTTGGTTTTCAGGTGGGTAGATGGGAGCAAAGTCCCAAGGTAAAGTAATGCAAAAATCTGGGTAGTAAATACCCAAGGAGTAGAGATCAGAATATTTGCTAAGATCATGTCTAAAAGTTTTCCTGCCATGAATCTACAGCACAAATATTTGCCTTCAAGTGCCTTTCTAGAGATTATCAAGAGAAGAGTCAAAGCTTTTCTGAGGAAGTGTAAAAGGAGGCCTAAAGCCAATGTTGAACTGGGAAACACTTAATAACCAGTTCCAGAAAGAAAAAATATATGCACATGCAAATACATGAGCTTTAACTGCTATAAAGGTGGCTAGCACACAATTTTCAAATAACAAGATATACAATGTTCTTTATTGAATTTCATAGGGATAAATTGACTTTCATAGAATATTTTTATGGATCTTTGCTAAACTCATATCTGTAGCCACCTAGTGTTTGCAACTGATGAATAAGCATACTTCTAACAGAAACTTCTAACAGAAACATTTTGATATTTTTATTTACTTTAATAAGATGAAAGTAAAACAGCAGAATGTATGTGAGAACTTCACTCATTTGTCAACCGTGTAAGTGACTTCATTGCTGAATCTGATAATAGTTTTCAAATACTGGAAGATTAGTTGCTCAACTATTTGTGCTATTCACAATGTCATAGCTACAGTCAAAGCACATTTAAAGTTTAAGCTGCATCGTTAACATTTTCTCCATCACTATCTCAGGTCTGGACAATAAACAAAACAATAAATCAAGCCCATATTTGTAGCATTTGCATATATAATTCCACACTCCAATACTTCTACCAAGTTAAATTTCAATCTACCAATGTGATATCATTGAATGTAGAACTGGGAAGAAATGTACCACAGCCCACTGATATATAGCATTTCTTCTATACACATACAATAGATATAAGTAACTTCAAGAGCATACATAATAAAACCTAGTAAATTAATTCGAAAGTTATTAGTTTTTAATATTACCTTTGTTTCTAATATGATTTATTTAATTTTAATTTTATGTAATTTAAGATTCAATAACGGCTGTGTTTAACAACCAGCTCTCAAAATTCCTGAAAAAAAGATTTTTTCTTTTCAAATAGAGTCTTGCTCTGTCACGCAGGCTGGAGTGCAGTGGCATGATCACAGCTCACTGCAACCTCCACATTCCAGATTCAAGTGATTCTTATGCCTCAGCCACCCAGGAAGCTGGGATTACAGTTGTACACCACCATACCCAGCTAATTTCTGTATTTTTAGAAGAGATGGTTTCAGCATGTTGGCCAGGCTGGTCTCAAACTCCTGGCCTCAAGTGATCCACCCACATAAGCCTCGCAAAGTGCTGGGATTACAGGTGTGAGCCACCATGTCTGGCCTAAAACTTTCTGAAAATTTAACAATCCAGCACAAAACTAAATAAAATTAAAACAGTGGTTTTTCTGCTAGCACATGTTTTTTTCATTTTTAACAGGCCTATGAAGCAGAATCTTCGGCTGTTATTTATACCCAGCAGAACAAAAGTTAGCCTATATATAGTACATATATAAGGATTCATCTCCCATTCCATTATCAACTAACAGGACACACTCAGAAAAATAAGAATTGGGTACAGGATATTTTGACTCAATTGATGCACTTACTCAGTGTTTTAAAATGTTTGTATTTGAATGAGAATTACACGAACTGGGATGAATTTTCACCAGAATATTAACCGAAGCAACTTCCATTAATGCAATTTAATTATTTTATCAATATGGACCTTAGACAGAAATATATACTGAGAAACTTGAGTTCACAAAAAGGCTGAAGCCCACAAGTGCTTACCAATGGTACTACCCAAAGCCATCGCTCCAGACATCTGAGCTAGTAATTCTGGGCCCGGTTTTAGGACTCCGAGGGTGGCTGCCAGTCCTCCAGCAACCCCAATCATGCCCAGTGCATTGCCAAGACGAGCTGTTCCCTGGGTGGAAAGCCCAGCCAAGGCGCCAACACAGCACAAACCCGAGCCTAGGTACATGATCTTTTCAAAGGGAAAGGGAGATAGGGAGATTATTAAAACCTTTGGTCTATTAGCTTAGAGGGTTCAATATATTTTCCTACCCATTAGGAATATTACAATATTAAATACTTAAATTGTATCTGCAATTACATTGTTTGTATAAACTGGTTTCTTCTGGATTAGATATCATGCACAAAAACACATAAAAGTACCTAAATGTAAGTGGAGTTATCACTGGATCTAAAAATACTAAATCTGACCAAATGCTGTAAAAGAGCCAACCCCTGATGTAAGTGCCAGCAGCTGTGCCATATATTTTACTTGTGTTGTAACAGTCTGATGAGATCCACAAGAGGGAAAAATCATTATCCTCATTTTGTAAAAGAGAGAATCGAGGCTTAAAGAAGTTATATATTTTCTCCAAGGCAAATGATCAATAAATTGGAAATCTGGAATTCAGACTAAGGTCTTTCTGACTCACTACTCCAACTCTTCTTAAAAAAAAAAAAATTTGTTCATTCAGTAAATACTCCATGTTGGAAACACAGAAGAAACTAAAAGACAGTCATTGAAAAGAAACAGAAAATGCGGAGTTCAGAACAAAGTTGAAGCTCTGTTATATTACAAGTTGGAATTTTCAAAGTCCAGCTAGATTATTTCTGTTTTCCTATACAGCATTAAGTTTAAACTATGCTTTTTTCTAACTAATTGGCATCACATCTCTTGGTAGCAAGACATGATATGCTGGATTTGTAGAGGAAGAAATAGGAAAATAACTAATAGTACCTAATAAAAATGTTTCAAATTTTTTATTAATTGCTTCATTATAAATCCACAATCTAGCTAGGTACATAATGAAGATACTGATAACCTTCTTAACTCTTTTTACATGTGGAAAAATGTATTGAAAAAAGACATAAACCCATATTTAAATTCAGTTACCAGAAAAATCTCTCTCTAGAATCCAGGGTCCTGATCCTTAGGGGAAGAAAAGGCTCAGTTTGACCAAGATATTTCTAGGCTTATTGTTGTATTTGCTTGAAAGAGTTGTATGTGCTTGATAATTTGAATTAGGGTAACCTAACAATGTTAAATCTAATAGAGAAGAAAATATTGTGGTAAATATAAAAACTTTCAAAGAGCCTCTTACCTGTTCAATGTCATAACCACTGTAGAGGGCAGCCAAATATCCACCAACAAAAGTGCCAGCAGGGAGAAGATACAGGTAGTTGTATTCTGGGGGGTCAGTGGGACGCTTAAACATGTCCAGCATTCTCTGAGTCACCAGAAAGCCACCTTAGCAAAGCAAAAGGAATAAAAAATGCGAAGAGGTACCTCTTTGAACTCACTGAGCAACATGATTTTTTTAAAGTGCTATAATTTTTCTATTTTAAGCACATTTTATCACCTAGGAATAAATATAAAGTAACATTTTGCAACCTCAAAAAAAATTGTTTTTTTTGAGATGGAGTTCTCACTCCCAGGCTGGAGTGCAGTGACATGATTTTGGCTCACAGCAATCTCCACCTCCCAGGTTCAAGCTATTCTCCTGCCTTAGCTTCCCGAGTAGCTGGGATTACAGGCTCGTGCCACCATGCTGGGCTAATTTTTGTATTTTAAGTAGACAGAGGTTTCACCATGTTGGCCAGGCTGGTCTCAAACTCTTGATCCCAGGTGATCCGCCCGCCTAGACCTCCCAAAGTGATGGGATCACAGGTGTGAGCCACCATACCCAGACAAAATTTAAAGTTATTCTATTACTCAAGCCAGTTCCATTAAAGAGGTGGGGAAAAAAACACTAAATATATCCAGGAAGAAAATTTGCTATCGGAATGCAAAACTATTTCTGTATGACTAAAAGAAAAAAGCCACTCAAAAAGCTTGGGAATGTGAAAGATCAAAGATTGTATTTTTTCTAGTAGGTTGTTACTTTTGTAAAACCCTATAATAAATTATAAAAGAAAAAAATACCATATCAACAGCTACCAGGCTTCTTGGACACATTAAAGAATTTTTAGCTATAAAATAGCATCAAATGAGTCTCACACATGAGTGATATGCTAGGCTTTCAGTTTCCAGGACGCTGGCTGGGATAAGGCAAAAGACTAACATTTTATCTAAAATTATATTCATTTATAGATGCTATGGTGATAGCTCTAACTCAACTTAATTCAAAGCTATGCGTTCAATAACTTTCCAGTTAACTTGTAGCAAGACATCGTTTTGTTTGTTTTGGGGAACTGGGGCTTGTTCTCTTATCGAGAGTTTCTAAAAATTACAGATGGGCAAATTACTAATTTTCCTGCACAAAGAGGATTTATAGTCTGAGTAGACTTTTTTAAAGGCTCAATTAAATTCTTAAAATAAGAATGTCTATTTTATACTGATTTATATTTGCTTTGCATGTCTCCATTAAAAATAGTACTCTGAGGCCTTTCACTGACACTGTACCTGCAATGTTGACAGAGGATATGAATGTGGCAAGAGCAGCAAGGCCCTGAGAAGTTGTGGAAGGATACAAATGTCCTCCCATCAGCGCCAACCCACCAACTGCAGTCAGCCCTAGAAAGAAAGCATCGACATGGTGAATAATGATAATGACACCACCAAATCCAATGTCATAGCTGAAGTACCTCACATAGATAGATTCATAGAGGGCAAAGTTCTCAACATCAAAAAACAAGGCAGCTTTCTTATACCCTCATTAAAATGATACAAAGGATTTTCCTTATGCAGACTGTTGACAACACGCCTTCACACCATTCTCACTCAAATTACTACTGTGGGCAAGGGGTTAACGAAACCTTTTCTCCTTCTGCATAGGAATTGGACTTTCCTTTAACTTTCTAGCTATGTTCCTCTAATGCAGATAGGAATCCACCAGTGTTATAGACAACACTGCTTATGGTTAAAAGGTGACCCCAGTAGATAACTTGCATCTAAACTGGAAGAAACTCTTTGTGAACTGTAAATGCCTGCTGGTGATGCCTAGCTTTGGATTTTCCTGGCTGCAGTACCTGTTGGAGTTAGACATGTTTCCTGCAGAGATCCTGGAAGCTGTGCCTATGGCAATGTCATAAAAGATGACTATTGGCCCTAAGGCTTTCAAGCCACAGCAGCTCCCATGCTTGCCATTCCCTCATATCTGAACAATTGCTAGGGGCCAAAAAGAACAGATCCTGGGCTGTTGGGAGGAGGTCTTGACATGTGTGTGATGGCATGTATGTTGTTTGCTGAGAGGCCATGGCAAGGAACACCGAGCCATCCCCAGGCAGGAAACTGCTAGAATAAGCAAGCACTATGTACCGGTCATGCACTAGTTAAACCAGCTCCCAAAACATAAGATATTTGACCTTGTCCCCATTGCTGATTCACAAAGAGTGTTTTTTAGCTTATTTCTATCTTAGTAGTGAACAGGTACTATCTGTCTGTTTAGCCTATCTTCATTCTATGAAGAAACACTGAGCACCTGCTTATTAAAAATAATCACTTGTTCAAAAAGAATAAATATGTGGGTCAGAGTCTGCTCTGGGCTGTCAGCTGGGAAATGCTGGCAGACCCCTGACGATCCCACTTTGATCCCACTTTTACACTCTATCTTTGTTTCTGTTACTTAATTCCTTCAGTGCCGCCTGGGTTGGGGTCTCTACGACTGAGCTGGTCTCATCACTAGGCAGCTGTGTGGACTGCTGCATGAACTCTGAAAAGGCTGGCACCAAAGAGAAATGCCTGATGCCACCTCACTGGAAAGCTGTGTTTTCTCATCCCATAGCTTCATGGTGAACCTGATGCAACACAGGGCCTATTGTAGCCTTGTTAGGCTGAATGTTGAATTGAATCCAAGGAGAGCCTATAGGGTATTACAACTATGATTCTGTGGAACACCAGTTTTCACATTTTATCAGTGGAATCCCTTCCTTAAAAAAAAAATCAAACGTGAAAGAAGTAATAATGGTTCTGCACTGCTTAACATGAGAGTAGTCCAAAGAACTGACACACTCCCATGGCCTCTTACTTTGCAGGCCCACAACCCATACCTCTGGGAATCTGTGAGCCCTTAGATCACCAAAGCAGATGCCTCAGATGCCAAGCAAAACAACTTGAAAATATAGACTTTATAAACCTCATTGACAGGCATCCTAGAGCTAAGTAAGCCTATGAAAACCTGAGATGAGGAAAAACAAGAGAGGAACAAACCTGAGATTGCATTCGTCACAGACATCAGTGGCGAGTGGAGAGCAGGGGTCACTCCCCAGACTGTATGATAGCCCACAATGCCAGCCAAGCCAAAAGTGGTCACCATCTGAGAAAAGGCTAGATTGGGAGCCGCAATGCCCAAACCCAGTATCCCCGTGAGACCTAGAGAAAGAGGGTAAAGAGTGTGAGCTGACATCCAGTTATCTCAACAAGATTAAAAGCACATACACAAATATGTGGAATAGTCAATGCTTTTAAATTTCACTCCCTTGACAGCAATGAGCAGATTTTTTAGACATCTGACAATTGAGAAGTGGGGGGATGGGGAAATACTGTGGACAAAACTCAACTTTCTGACCACCCCCGCCCCCAAAATAAGCTATAAAGACCTAGTAATATTTATGAGTCACCTTAATAACAATTTGCACATTTTCCTCTGCGTGGTTTGTCCTCTTCCCTGTTGTAACTTTCATTGGCTATGCCACATGTGTTTATACAAGCATTTTTTTACCAATTACAGGCCTATGGAGGACCTATCAAGGCATTTTCTTCTTGGGCAAGACAGAACCTTTATAAGACAAGACTTTTATGAGGCCAATTTTATGTCACTCTCAGATTTGGCTGAGGAATAGGGGTTTTAAAAGAGTAGGAAGAATTTCATTCACTCCAGCACCTCCCCAAAACATATGGCTTCCACCCACCCGGGACACAAGTTTTGCAATTGCTCCTGAATCTGGACTGGACTGCTGGCCAGGGCGGTCAGCTCCAGCCTCAACACCAAGTCAGCAAACAGGATTTTACAAAGAAAAGGAAAAAAAAATACAAATTAAGTTAAGAATGTGCAGTGAACATACATCTTTAATTATCGCCTTCCTTAATAGCAAACATGTGGACAGTTGTTCTGCAACAAAAGAAAGGGTTACCTCGTGGTCAGTAAAAAGAAAATGACAGTGGGTGACCAGGGAGCTAGAAGTTAACTTTCCTGAAGAAGGTACCATTTTCCTTGGTATGAACTATTACTTTGGAAGTGGCACCACTGGAATATCTAGAGAATGACATTAATTTTATGTCAAATCATTCGATAGGACTATAGTTTTAATTTATATTTTCCTACCCACATATCATATATCCAAGGTTCCAAAGCATAGCCCATTAACCATGTGGTAAGAGAGTCAGATACAATGCTGTTTTGGCTCCCAGTTAAAAATTAGAGAAGTGGTATAGGGTTGTGAATAAGAATGTGTTGTCTTAAGTCAGTCTGTCTGGTTTGAATCCTGGTTCCGCTGCTCCCTAGCTATGTCATCTCAGGCAAGTTACTTAACCTCTCTGTGCTTCAGTGTCTTCATATGTAAAATTATCAACCCTCTCTGTCTTTATCTGGAAAAGAAAATAATAATATACCCACTTCACTGAATTTTTGTAAAAAATAAATGAGCTAAGGCATGTGAAGTATTTAGCACAATGCCTAGAATTCACTAAATGCTAGCTATTATTATGACCACATTAGTCAAGAAGCACTATCTTATCACAATCCACAATGCTTTGTGTTAGGCATCTATGATAGAAATTACATCATACATCTGAAGGTTTTCTTATCAACTATTTAATAAACTGATGTCTTTTCTATAATATATTTAGTAATGTATGTCAGACTATATTTCTATAGTCTGTATAATAGAGGAAGAGAACGGCTGACAAAAGAAAGAAGAGAAAGCAAATCATATTCTTTGAAGAATACTGTTCAAATACATTCCTAATACATATAAAAATGCTTATTTTAATATAAAAGAGGACCTTTAAGGTAAAGAAAAACACATATAAGGTTATCCTTTTATTCACTGGAATATGCTACTGTCATATATATTAAGAAGCAATATGCCCTGATTCAAGAAATATAAGAGAAATCTAGAAAAATAAATCATATGTGCCTCACTACATTTCCTGATGAATTTGAAAGAGAAATGGAAATTTACAATCCTACTCATAATGCGCTCCATGTACAACACAATAACCTCATTTCTTTTGTTTTTTTTTTTTAAACAAATGAGTGCAAATAGGGACACTGCTTCATCTACTCACAGTGTTCACAACTAGAGGCTTTTTCAGTCATTTTGCTGAGACTTGCTCTTTATTCAAGGAGAGTTACATGTTTAGCTTTAAAACATCTGGACTCACATGGGAATTTAGAGAATGCTGAGTCTACAAGAATTTTATGTGCCTGGTGCTGGTCCTTAATTCTTTATAGTTTGCATTTGTTTTGTTTTTGTTTTGGCGCTGAATAGATCTAAACATTTTTAATTCATTCTTTGTGACAGAAACCAATTTAAAATCAAATATGCATATTTCAGCCTCTAACAATGCATAGTCAGGATGAATATTAATCACCACTTTACAATAAATTATTTAATGTTTTCGTGAAGATGAATTTAAAAACAAAGAATTTATGTCAAATTGTAAAGAAAGAGATCTAAATGAAAATAATGAATTCTTTTACAAGTTAAGTAACTTAAAATGTTAGTCAAATGTTCAGGGGCTATAGCCTATATTGCAGTATATATTCTTTAAGGCAAACATTTGGTTCCCTAGTCTTACCCAGGTATAGGTAATCACAGCTGATATTTAACAAAGAATAGAAAAAACATAATTAAACTTATATGCATTTAACACCAGAAAAATACGGCATACATCACTTCTCAATACATTTGATGTAGATAAAATAATCCCAGCACTCTGGAGGCCAAGGCAGGAGGATCACTTGAGCTCAGGAGTTCAAGAACAGCCTTGGCAACATAGTAAAGCCCCATCTCTATTAAAAAAAAAAAATACAAAAATTAGTTGGGCATGGTGGCATGTACCTGTAGTCCCAGCTACTCAGGAGGCTGAAGTGGGAAGCTTCCTTCCTCAACCCCAGGATGCTGAGGCTATGGTGAGCCATATTCACACCACTGCACTGCTACCTTAACAATGAAGAAAGACTCTCTCAAAAATACATATACATAATAGGTATATTTTTAACATATATAAATGACTATATTTAAAATATTTTCTATAAAAGGAAAAATGTTTATTGCCTGCATATTATTTCGTGCTTTCATTCCAGTATTTAGCACAGTGCCTCTATTTATTGAGTCCAATAAATAATCACCAATTCTGCAGAGGTGGCAAAAGTAACATGCTGCCAAAAATCAAGTCTATCAGGCCCAATTACTAATGGAATCCAAAAAAGACAACAGCATTTCATTTACTAATTTTGACAATTAATTTATTACTTGCAAAATCAAACAATCAGGACTAAACCCTGGTAAACGGTATCATCACCTGCTGTATATGCAGAAGCTGATGTCATTGTCTTCCTGAAGGGTGTAATGGTAGCTGCTTTTTCAGCTTCCAGCTCAGCCACTGTCTTCTGTTTTACTGGGGTACCCTGAGGAATATTTTTCGGTGTCGGAGCTGGGAAAATCACTTTACCATCCTAATAGATGTTAGAAAATAGTACGTATTAAAAAGCCAATCCAGCATTTTTAAATTGCTTAAATATAGGTTACTATTTTTTAAAACCCTATTCTTTTAAATGTAATTTTATATAAATTCATATCATTTGTAACATTTTACATAAATATATCACGTGTATATAAATACTAATATCTGTCTTACACATACATACATAAATATGTAATTTGTATGTGTACAGAACATATACGCCAGAATGCAAATCAAACTCTTAAAAGCAGATAAGTGGGGGAAATATTTAATTTTTACTTTATTCAATTTGTTTCTTCATTCTCCGTTTTTCAAAAGCAGTGTACAGTTTTGGTAAGTGATGTACTTTTAAGTCTTTGAAATATTTTTCTTTAAATCATTCTGCATTTTCAAATAATTTTTATCAGCATAAACCTGGCATACCAATACCTTATTAAAATATGTCTCAATTATAAAATAGGATTCTCCCATAAACAAAATCCTAAAACAAATCTACATTAAAAGCACAGGAAGAAGTAGATCTCTTTACTTACCTTCATCACTACAGTTCCTCTAATGACATGACCCATTGTACCAAAGTCAAAGTCATCTTTCACATCAAAATAAAAATTATCTTTGTCTGGGCTGATGGCCTTCAGGAGTTTGGTGATGTTGTTGGAATACAGGGTGCTAGCCTGAGTGGCCATTCGGCTGGGCAGGTCTGTGTAGCCTATGTGAGTAATTCCCTAAATGAACAAAATTATAGTCAAAAAGGTCTATCACCCTATGTTCACATTCATTCTAGGACAATTGTCATTCATATTCAATGCTAAGTTTTCAAATTATATATCTTTATAAATATACAGATATGCCCATAAACATAAACACATATTTCAAAAGGAGCTTTAAATATGCCTATTTTTAATTTTAAAATTTCAGGCCTCGATGGCTCTAAATATTTAAAGAAATAAACACCCCCTCATAATCACTGAAGACATGAGAAGTGATCACAGATAGAAAATGCATTTTGCTATACCTTATGAATATAAAGTTCTCCTGGCCTAGTGGTTTCAAAGTTTCCACCAGCCTCAGCAGCTAAATCCACAACAACTGAACCTTCCTTCATTGACTCGATCATTTCTTTATTAAATAAAACTGGAGCTTTTTTACCTAATAAAATCAAAGAAAACAGCACAAGTTATGTTATCATTTTCTAATGCCTTAAAGTCTAATTATGACAGTAGTCTCTGGGCATTCTGAAATTTAACAGCTGAAATTTTAAATCTCTCTTGGAAAGACCATAGCATGAATGAGACTGGGCATTCTCCTAAGGAAAAAAATATGACAAGCATGAGCTGCAAAGGCAGTGTGCAGGAGGGAGCTATGTGGCTGGCAAGCAGGCTCTGCCATCTGCTCAGCATGAGAATCTCAGTACTGCTCTCTCTACCTGGTTTATACACCACAGCATTCACAAAGAGTTAAACAGTTTGAGTATTTCTTCAAAAATTCATAATAACAAACCACTATGGAAACTATACCCACCCAATTGAACAATTCATAAAGATCACCAATGTCAAGGATACAGTTAATACTAATTTATGAATTACAAAATAGAATGTTGCCAACTATCTTAACATATGTCACCAGATTTTCTGACACATCATATTAACCTCCCATAATTTAACACAGAAAACTTTGAGGAGAGGCGGGAAAACGCCACGAGATCAAAACAGTGATCCTACAACTCCAAAAGATTTATGAGTCCCTCATACACTTATTCCCACTCAACAACTATGTACTGGTGTCTATAGTGAGTCAAGCTCTAGCTATGCCTGGTTCTAGGAATACAGTGGCAGATGAACAGAAAAAGTCCCTGTTCTCGTGGTGTGCATTCTCCTCACTTAATAGTTCACATTTTTAATTCACAATGTGTTTTTAAAAAGTTCACTGATTCTTACATAGAAGATGAAACCCCAGACCTTAGGACTTTTCAAGCTAATATACGTCAATCTGTTCAACAAGGGCTCATACTGCCAGCATGCTGTCATGTTCACATTTCATAAAACGATGGAAATACCTAAATCAAAAGATAAACTTGTGAGATTAGTAGTATGAAAGTAGCACATGGCCAGGTGCAGTGGCTCATGCCAATAATTCCAACAATTTGAGGGGCTGAGATGGGGAGGATCACTTGAGCCCATGAGTTCCAAACCAGCTAGGGCCACACAGCAAGACCCCATCTCTACAAAAATAAAAAAAAAACTTAGCTGGACTTGGTGGCACATGCCTATAGACCTAACCACCCAGGAGGCTGAGACAGAGGATTGCTAGAGCCCCAGAGCTCAAGGATGCAATGAACTATTCTCACACCACTGCACTCTAGCCTGGACAACAGAGTGAGACTCCATCTCTTAAAAAAAGTTTTTTTTTTAATAAAAAGAAACTAGAGTATTAATAGCATATAAGCTCTTCTTTTGAAAGCTTTTAATTCTGTTTACAGAATTTTCATAAAAATATTGCCAAAATTATAAATGAAAGTTGATTAAAAATAAAATGCACCTTATACTAAAATGGTTTTCAATCCACCTGACTAGAATACATATGATTCAAAAACGAAAGATAACCTTTGTAGTACATGTGGAAATAAAAGGCTGTGAAGATATGAGTGAAGTGCTTATGTAGCACTTTCTTATTTCTGCTATAAACTTTATAGTTTCAAGATAAAATCCAAATCCTACGGCTCCTGGGACTGAATGCCTCTCACCCTGGATGAAGTGCTTTCTCTAACATGCCCTCTCAAAACTGCACCAATGGACCTTCTATTCCAGCCACATTGGGCTTTCTGCTACATGATTTGTTAGAAGATCTCTGATTCTTTCTTTTGAGTTTCCAATAAAGAGCATCAAAAGACATTTTCCCCAGAGACAATATCCTGAAGTGCTGGTAGTTTCACCACTTCTCAAAATTATCTGAAAGTATTCCTTTCCTCTACCCTCCCTACTGTAATCTAACAAAGGCACTTTGAATATTTAACTAAACTTTACTCAACCATGAGAATTTGAGGAAGCAAACCACATCCATCTGAGGACTCTTCCCAAAAAAAAAGATCATGCTGCTCGGCTCACCAGTGATTTAAAGCTATGGCTCATATGGCTGCCTCCACATAAAGGGGCACATTTAAAGGGCAATCTGTACTTTCCAGGTATTTGTTGTCATCACCATCCCCACCCTCTGGTCCAGAGCCTCGTCTCCATTTACCAGCCTCTTGTTAACCACAGCTTTTCCTCCCACCTTATTTGCACCCAACTTTGGCCAATGATTGCACACATTTTATTTGGCATCTAACTTACTTCTCCTGCCCTAGATATTTGGGAATCCTCCTTTCTCCTGAGACATCCATAGCTAAGAATGAGTCCCTGAACTATATGCCACCACTTTGCCAGACATCAAGTGGCCGAAACCATTTTTAGGCTCCCTAGAAACATCAAAATATACAACCCATTTGTCTCCTCTCATTTTACACATTCAACCTCCACAAAACAACTGTGCAGTGGCTAACACAACTTTGAAAAACAGACATACAGATTTGCATTTTAACAGAGATTAGTTGGGTGTTTTGTCCCCATTATTGCTCAGAAATTCAATCACTTTTAAAACAATAGCATATTCTTTCACATAGGTTAATTTATTTGGTGTACAGACTAAAGGATATCACTATAACAAATTTCAAATTTTACTTAAGTCACACCAAAATATTTAAAGACATGGAATTATTATAAGTAAAATGCACATAACAAAATAGTATGTAAGTTTAGATATATATTTATATACATGAATGTTTCTCAGTTATATATACATAGATTAATATTATATAATACAGTACATTACATATACTATACAGTTTGTAGTAAATTCTGTATCATATAACATTTAACAAAACCAGGGTATATTTGAGGATGAGACTGTTTTCTTCTCTGTGCTTTTCCTTATCTCCCAAATGTTTTAATTTTGAAATTTAAAAAATTTAATAAGGGCTACAGGGAATACAATGATGAACGTAACAGTGCAGCTGCCTTCAAGCACTCACATGTGGATTAATTTTCTGAAAATTCAGGAAAGTACAGAAATAAAAATGAAAAACAGAAGGGAAAAAAATAAAGCCAAAAAAGAAGCAGGGTAGTAAATAAAAGCTCCGGATGAGCAAAACCTCAAAAGAATAGGTCCAGAGAGAGAAAGACTGAGAAGACAATTTCAAAATACTATCTTACCCTGATAGCCTAATATAATAAAATTTAATGCGTAATAAATACAGCATTACACAATGACAAACAAAAGTCATAAGATGATTAGTTAGGTATCTGGGTAAAAAATATCTACCCAAACCTAATACTATACGTTAAACTCTAGAAAGATAAGAATTAACTGTAAAAGAAGAGAATTAATCCATAAAGTGAAAGAAAAGTGGAAAAAGGA
The DNA here is from genome assembly GCA_004027715.1 of Plecturocebus donacophilus. NCBI lineage: Eukaryota > Metazoa > Chordata > Mammalia > Primates > Pitheciidae > Plecturocebus > Plecturocebus donacophilus. The sequence continues at coordinate 17,329 of PVKP010034350.1, forward strand.
AACCTTGGTGAATATCTCTCCAGTCTGTGGATAAATAAGCACTTCCTAAGTTTAAAGCAATGAAGAAAAATACAAAAGAAAACATCAATAGCTTTAAATATGAAAAATGTATATATTACAATTCTCAAAAAACAGACACAAATTGATGAAAAGCTCAGAGAAATTCAAACAAAAACAAAACACTATAATCCTATAGATAAGTGAACAATAAATACAAATGGAAAATTCAATAAAAACCAGTAAAAACAAACAAAAAATGTTAACTGTTAGTATGATGTGGAGAGATCACAGGTGATCTTAATTTTCTACTTTGTACTTTACAGCATCTCTAATAAAAGCCACATATTATTTTTATTTTAAAAATAAAATAAAATACTCCTGGATGATCACAACCAGTTTCTCCTTTAAGTCAAGAAGAAGTAGCGGTTTAAGAGTTGGTAGTAGGAACACTAGAAGAACTTAACTCCACCCTACTAACTTACTAATTGAAAAGCCTGACTCAAAGTCTTCTGCCCTCGCTTCTACAACAAATGAAGCTATGCAGTTAGGACAGTCTTTCAAGGAGTGTACCAAACCACTAAGAAAGGGAGACACAGGTATAACTAAACATGGACTACAAACAGATTTTTTACACGTATAACATGGAAATGAATATATCCAATGTTTACTGCAAATCCTTCAAATATACAGAGATGCCCTCTACACCCCAGAGAAAACTTGTTGAAAGACCTAGATATAAAAGACAAAACAAGTACGTCATTCTGACAAAAACTTATAAAAGAGAAAATAATAATAAGCACATCAGGTGTTTTGGGACATAACTGCAAAAGAAACAGGAAAATTAATGAAATAAGGCAGATGAGAGGTATTTTTTAAGGCCCAATTGGGCCTTTCTCACTTTTGAAGTTTATTTCTATTAATTTTATCGTTTATCTGCAAAAGATACACAAAAAGATCATTATATTTCCTAAAACCAGCCCCCTTAAAAAAATTAATCACCGTGACAGAATAAAAGTAACAAGGAGAGAAATTTTTAAGAAATATTTTCTGACACAATACCAACAGTGGGTGAAGGATTTGGCATGATATCTAATTTTATGAAATATTTCTTGCTCCCTTCTGGTTCATGGACATTGAGTTCCCCTGGAAGGGTTACTCAGTTTCCTCTCAGTGAGAGTTATCGCCACACTTTTGCCAAGACAAGTATAGGACGTCAAGCTCTCACAGTCATCATCCAAATATTCATTCATTCATTGACATAACTAATACTTACTTAGTGTCTCCCATGTGGAGGGTGAAGAGAGAAAAATGTTACTTAGAGCTCTAGGGTCTAATATTTTACAACTGAAAGTGGCTGCATTCAAAGGTTGGCTAACAATTTCATTACTAAAAGAGTTGGGTACTTAAAGCGCTCATGTACAAATTTGAATTATAGTTTCCCGACTCGTTGGCAGTTATCTGGAGTGAGTAAGGGTACCACAGATTAGTGTGAGGCATCCTTGAATCTCCATGTGCACTATGAATTGACTGTAGACAAAAAAAATACCTCATGCATGTGTACTGTTTCTTGATATATGCACATATGTCTGTGATTCATGTAAATTCATTTTTAAATGTTACTGGATTCATAGTATCTTTTGCTAACCACATATTTTCTCAATAAATGAATACTAAGATGCAGTTTTAAAAGTATTAAAATGAGGAGCTGCTAGAAAATCTAACTTCTGCTTTGCTTTTTGTTTTTCCTCGTATGTGACTTGAGAAAAGATTACTAATTTCTAAAAATAGCTTTAACAACTTATTGCTATGTAGCAAAAGAATATATCATTGGCTTATTTACAGCACTAAATTCAAAAAGAGTCATACAGCTTAAACTAAATATCAAAGGCTAAAGATATACCAGAAAATTTTGTAATATATCTTTTTGAATGAATCCGCCTAACATGATCATCTGAAATCAATAAATTCTTAGCTTCTATCTTAATGGGAAAAGAACTAAGCCCTCACAGACACTTTAATCACACCAAAAAGAAAAAATAAATTAATTAATTAAGAAGAAACCACAAAAAATATTAAAAACAAGACATGAAGATGAAATGGGTTTACCACAAAATTTTATAATGATTCCAAGGAGGATTCAGCATTATTTACTGAAATTATTCAACCACATGTAATCAGATGGGGAAATTCCTAACTTCCTGGCCTGTAAGGCATCAAACTAGAGGGTCTAAGAAAAAAAACAAAACTTTCTGCTTTAAAAAGAACATGAGATATTTAACTCCACAACAGCAAACAAATAAATAATATGAACTATAGAACTATTTATCCAAACCAAAGTAGATTTCTCATGAGCAAGTACTAGGAAGATAAGGACAGTTTTTAATGTAATGTAGTCTCTATATTGACTAAACGTAAAATAGAGCAGGTAAAGAAAGATACCCTGAACTTTAGCATTTACACAGTAAGAAGCTTCATTATAACAACACAATGTTGCAGAGTATTGTTAGTATCTACTCAGTATCTGTTTCTTCTTTTGTCACTACACTGATTTCCATTTACCCACCCAGTCCACAAGCTTCAGGAGACATGACCTCAGAAACCACTTGTATTAGTCTGATCTCATGCTGCTATAAAGAACAGCCCAAGACTGAGTAATTTATAAATGAAAGGGGTTTAATTGACTCACAGTTCCACAAGGCTGGGGAAGCTTCAGGAAACTTACAATCATGGCAGAAAGGGAAGCAAACACATCCTTCTTCACATGGCAGAAGGAGAGAGAAATGAGTGCCCAGTGAAGGGGGAAGCCCCTTATAAAACCATCAGATCTTACGAGAACTACCTCACTATCACAAGAACAGGACGGGGGAAACTGTCCTCATGATTCAATTATCTCCACCTGGTCCTTCTCATGATATGTTCCCATAATATAGTTTCCATAATGATAGTTTCCATAATCCCCACTACAATTCAAGGTGAGATTTGGGTGGGGGTACAGCCAAGTCATATCACTGCTGCAGAGGCAGACTGGAAGACCTAAGGGCAATCTTATCACCTTATTAGTGACTGGTTCAGAAATCCAGGTGGAAGCCAAGGTGCATCTCATATGCTCTACCTACAAGGATTGGTTCAGAAATGGTTATAAACCAATCAAGGTTAATAAAAATGAGGGAAAATTTGCTAAAGATTTCTGCAAAAGAAGTTTCCTTGCTCTTCAAGAGGGAGCCATCAGCACTGACCTGCCTTGTCCTCTAGATAATATGTTGTACACACTGGAGCCTGAAATTGTTGCTGCCTTCTGTGTAGCACTGAGGATGAAGCCAACTCAGAGAGGACAGCGAAGCAGAGAGAATAAGAAGGAGCATAGTCAGGGTGTCCCAGCCCACACCTATTCACAGCTATAACTGGACTTCATTCTGTTAACAGAACCCAAGAAATAACCTACCTGAAGGCAGTATGTATTAGAATTTCTGTTTCTGGTAGCTATAGGCATCCTAACCGATCCATACCAAAAGCTCTTTTAACATTTCAAAATCACTGATGGAGTTAAAATACTGAGTCTTAAGCTTTTAAAATGTTACAAACCAGGACAAAAGGGTTTTCACACCTATATTATGCATATGAGAATAAGAGATAATTGATTATGTAAAAGTTAGAATGTGGCAAGAAAGTGCTGAACATCTAATTTACTGATTCATTATCTAATGAGTCTCTGATTTAGCTGGCTCCATAGTACATAGAGCAACCCCTCCACTCTATTTATCACAGATATGAAAGCTGTGTTCATGAACCTGAAGAGATTCTGGCCCAAGCCTAAATAGTCAAGCAGAGTACTTTATATGTGAGCTTTATCCCTAGAACTACAGGAAAACTTTGTCTGCATAATTATTTGTATAAGGAACCAGACAGAAAGTCAGGCTGGCAAATAGTTGGCTTTTACAAACTGGATACCTAGAGATATTTCTAAATGCAATACTTGTGAAATATGATTAGTCAACAGCATATTTTAGCAGATTAGAGAAATCCCTGAATATCTATTTAAAGAAAAAACCTAAAAACAAGCTTTTATGTCATAAAGAACATACTTATAAAAATTTTGAAAGGATTAATAATTTACATCTCAGAGCTACAAAATTCTGTATGAATTAAAAGCAAAATTAGTCAAGATTCTACCATGGTTTCATAGGCTACAATTCTCCAAACTTAAGTGGTAGCACAAATAAGATATTATATAATATTCTCATAGAAACTATAGCATTCTTTGAATTCTCTCCAAGATATGTATAGATATACATTAGCTACCAAAATCATTTTAAAAAATGAAGCAATAAAATTGTATTACACATTCTGATTTTGTTATTTTGTTAATACAGAAGAGTTTAAAAGTATTTTAAAAAATAGAAACAGTGCTGTTTATTTTCTTTCTCATGTTTTTCAACTTAGATCAGAATCAGGTTAACTGGGAAAAGAGCCTTAATAAAATGGATATCTTCAGAAAATTGAGATAAAAAACAATTAAGTCATGTTTCTCCCCAGGGAAACCCATGCCACATTGCCACCTAATAAATATTGATTACGTAACTTCATGGGTAGATTAATGAGGGACCATCTTCAATGTTTCACATAATCCTTGAGAATGTCTGGGCTTTTATTGCAAAAGTCAATAAGATTTGTAGTCCTGAGTACCATCCAGAAGACGACGCAGCACCAACGGAAGGAAGAATTACAACAATATTCTCTATGCCTAGCCCTACACTGGGTTTTTTCTTCATGTATTCTTCAAAACAACTCTACAAGGTAGAAATTTTTAACCACATTTCAGAGATAAGGAATCTGATGTTCACAGAAACAAATCAGCTGTTAAACAGTAGAACCAGAACTGGAATCTACTCTATCTGGCTCTAAATCTATGACCCTTCCTCTGATTTCCAATGAACAGATTAAACATTAACTAAAGTTATAAAGCAGGAAAGAGGAAAGAGGCTGCTAGCTGTGCACAAAAATCTATATTTGTTATGGGCTGAATTGTGTCCACTGCAAAATTCCTATATTGAAGCCCTAACCCCCCAGTACCTCAGAATATGGCTGTATTTGGAGAGAGGGCCTTTAAATAGGTGATTAAGTTAAAATGAGCCCATTGGGATGGGCCCTAGGCCAATCTAACTGGTGTCCTTAAAAGAAGAAAAAATTGAAGCATTAAAAAAAGAAACCAAGAATGTACACACACAGAGGAAAAACCATGTGAGGACACAGCAAGAGAGCAGCCATCCACAAGCCAAGCAGAGAGGCTCAGAAAAACTAAACCCACTGACACACTAACCTTAAACTTCTATCCTCCAAAACTGTGGGAAAATAAATTTCTGTTGGTTAAGCCACTAGGTCTGTGGTATTTTGTTACTGCAGCCCCAGCATACTAATACTATGTTCTCTTATTCCTAGACACAGAGCTAGACAATTCTCAGCTTCCTTCGTAGTTAGGTTTGGCCATGTGACTAAGTATTAGCAAAAGAATGCAAAGCAGGAGTGATGTGTGCCACTTCCTGGCCTTCCTTCCACACTCCTCCATCCCCCTTTCCCCCTAGCTGGCTGAAATAGAGAGAGTACCAGAGCAACCTTCATGATGGCAATGCTGTCATAACCTGAATCCCCAGATGACCATGTGAAAAAGAGATGCCCACCAATGTGTGAACCTACTATTACTAAGCAAGATGTAAATTTCTGTAACATCAAAGCCATTATACATTGTTGGATTGATCTGTTACAGCAAAAATCATAGATTTAGGGCTAGACAACCCTAACTAATACTGAATAGGGAAAATGGAAGGAAGGAGATACAGAAACATGTATGGTAGTACATTAGCAGTATCGCTATTTGTGCTGCTTTGCCAGAAAGGGCCTCAGCCTCCCAATCCTCTACAACCCAGGGAAAGCCAGGAAGGACAGCATAATGCATACCAACATTGCAACATACTTCTGGAGAAATAACAAACCAAACCAAAGTATAACTATGTTATAACTATGTTATAAATTTTCCTAACAGAACATTTGTTAAATTTGGCCCAATCACTCACAAAGTGTGCTCAAATACACCCTAAGAAATCAAGACTGATAAATGACAATGGAAAATGTCACCATTTTGGCATCCTCCACTTGATGACAAGATGCTCTGTCTTCATGGAAAGCTATGAAGAGGTGTATAGACAGCCTGTGGTTACCATCCCTTGATGTCGCAACACTTAAGTTTCTCTCTGTTCTTCAAAATGTCTTCAATATTCTCGAAACAAATGAAACTTTACAGAACAATATTACAAAAGTCTATATAATCACAAAATACAAGGAGGGAATTATAGAACATGAATCAGATAGCAAAAAAAAAAAGTAGTATAATTCTAAAAGAGTTGGGAATCACTGATCTAGCAGACAGTTTTGTTCTTTAAGATCATAATGCATACAGAATAAGAGAAAGAGTAATAAATCCTTACTTTTGAGAAAAACTTTAGATAGTCATCAAAACAATATTTTCTTTGTGGAATTATGCAACTGGAGAGTATCAATTATTCTTGTATCAATTATTCCCTTGTCTGAACTCACAAGTTTAACAATAATCATGGAAAGTCATTCTTTTGCACTATATTTCCACTCCATAGGAAAGATAAATTCAACAAGACAAATGGAGAACAAATGTTGATTTTCCAGGAGACTGCAACATCTCAGATTCCATATATGTCAGGACCTTGTATATTAGAGGAAAACACCTCCCACCCAATTCTCCAGAGACGTGAAAAATCACCACAAAAGTCCATACCCTTTAAGGGATATATTTTATAGATCCTAACAAGTATAGATTAAAAAAAAAAAAAAGTATTGCCACCCTAATCTGGATTGTGCCTAAAAAAAGACACAGGTACATAAGGTGTAAGGTATTTTAATTTACTATCAAGCAATGAATATGTTCCCGATAGGACACTTT
>PVKP010034351.1:0-24296 GCA_004027715.1 Plecturocebus donacophilus
GGGTTCAAGCAATTCTCCTGCCTCACCCTCCTAAGTAGCTGAGATTATAGGTACCCACCACCACGCCTGGCTAATTTTTGTATTTTTAGTAGAGATGAGATTTCACTATGTTGGCCAGGCTGGTCTTGAACTCCTGACCTCAGGTAATCTGTGTACCTCACCCTCCCAAAGTGCTGTAATTACAGGCGTGAGCCACTCTGCCTGGCCCAACTCATAGTTTTTAATTGCTGTGAATACTCCATGGTGTGCATCATTAGGAGGAGAGTTTTTTTAAGAAGGCAAGAGAGTTTGACAAATATGGCAGAGATGGTCAGCAAGAAGGAGTACACATTGGGAGATTTCATAGTATGAAGGCCAGTGGCAATGTTTGGTGGAGCAGGTTCCTGGGGTCGTGGGGGTAGAAGCCAGACTGCACCGAGCAAAGGCCTGTTTGGCAGGAGAGCAAGTAAGACATTGAGTCCACTCAGCCTGTGAGGGAAGCTGGATCACGCAGGGAAGGAATGCAGAATCAAGGAAGAGCTTGGAATTTTTAAGCTTTTGTTATCTGAATAATCCATGTTCAATGCAGAAATATTAGGAAATTCAGATGAGCAGAAAGAAAATAACGAAATGGGAAGTGTATTCATTTCTTAGGGCTACTGTAACAAATTACCACAAACTGGGTGTTTTGAAACAACACAAATGTTGTTTTAGTTTCTGTTCACTTTGTTCTGAAGGCTAGAAGTCTGAAATCAGTGTCAACACGGCCGTGCTCTCTCTGAAGGCCCTATGGGAATACCCTTCCTTGCCTCTCTGTAGTTTCTGGTGGTTGCTGGCAATTGTTGGTGTTCCTTGGCTTGTGACTACAACTCCTCCAATCTCTGTCTCTATCATCACAGGATGTTCTTCCTGTGTGTTTCCTCTGGGTCTCTGTTTTCTCTTAGAAGTACACCAGTCATTAGATGAGGACTCACCCTAATCTACTAGGATCTCATCTTTATTTATTTATTTATTTTGAGATGGAGACTCGTGCTATCACCCAGGCTGGAGTGTAGTGGCATGATTTTGGCTCACTGCAACCTCTGCCTCCTGGGTTCAAGCGATTCTCCTGGAAAATCCCAAGAAACTCCTAAGTTCTGTATAGTTCAGTAGCAGATAATAGCCTCTGTCAGTTCTCAACACTTAAACTTGGAAGCAAATTTAGCTAGTATGTTTTTATTTGCATGTGAATAAGCTACATGTTTAATCAATTGCATCAGATATGACAATTTTTTAAATTATATTTTATTTTAATTTTTAATTTTTTTTTGAACCAGAGTCTCACTCTGTTGCCCAGGCTGGAGTGCAGTGGCACGATCTCGGCTCACTGCAACCTCCACCTCCCAAATAAGCGATTCTCCTGTCTCAGCCTTCTGAGTAACTGGGATTACAGGCGCGCTCCACCGTGCCTAGCTAACTTTTGTATTTTTAACAGAGATGGTGTTTCATCATGTTGGCCAGGCTGGTCTCGAACTCTTGACCTCAGGCGATCCACCTACCTTGGCCTCCCAAAGTGTTGTGATTACAGGTGTTAGCCACTGCGCCCAGCCAGATATGGCAATTTTAAATGCAGTCCAAATTATAATATATTTTATGCTGTTAACCTTTAGAATTACATATATCTCAATAATTCTACAAATTTTTGTTAACTCTGTGGTTCTAAATCCACACTTTAAAAACCAATAGATGTATGTTCATTGAGGGGGCAGATCTGAAAGACCATGGAAAAGTCATTTCTATATTTTATTATTATTATAATTATTATTATTTTTTCAGATGGAGTTTCACTATTGTTGCCCAGGCTGTAGTGCAATGGCGTGATCTCAGCTTATTGCAACCTCAGCCTCTTGAGTTCAAGTGATCCCCTGCCTCAGCCTCCTGAGTAGCTGGGATTACAGGCATGTGCCACTGTGCCCAGCTAATTTTGTATTTTTAGTAGAGACAGGGTTTTTTCATGTTGGTCGGGCTGGTCTAGAACTCCCGACCTAAGGTGATCTGCCCACCTTGGCCTCCCAAAGTGCTGGAATTATAGGCATGAGCCACTGTGCCTGGCCTTATTTTATTTTTATTTTTTGAGACAGGGTCTCACTCTGGTGCCCAGGCAGGAGTATAGTGGTGCAATCTCGGCTCACTGTAACCCCCGCTTCTGGACTCAAGTGATCCTCCTGCCTCAGTCTCCCCAGTAGTTGAAACTACAGGTGTGTGCCACCATGCCAATTTTTGTATTTTTTGTAGAGATGGGGTTTCACCATGTTGTCCAAGCTGGTCTCAAACTCTTGGGCTCAAGCCATCTGCCCGCCTTAGCCTCCCAAAGCGCTGGGATTACAGATGTGAGCCACTGTGCCCTGCCAAGAAGTCTTTTCTAGAGTAGAAAATCATCCCTATTACAATTCTGTGTAGACTTTAGCATATGGTGCTTCCTACTTAGCCCCAGTTCATCTTTTAGGCATTAAGTACCAGGAAACTGAACTCAAGCTTATATCTATATGCTTTTGAACTCAAACTTATTTATTAGAGGGTTTGTTGGCATATGTCACTGCAAAATCTAGGGAGTTTGATCTAGGAGCTCAGTGATGTCATCCAGAGGTTAGTTTATATTTTCAATTCTGTCTTCTATGGTACCAGCTTTATCCAAAGGCTACCTAATCTCATGGGTACAAGATGGCTGTCAACAGCTCCTAGGTCTACATACTTCTTCCATGTAGGAGAAAATTATGCTTTCTTCTCCAACTATCAAAGGAAATGCTGGGCTTCACTCTGATTATATGAGTTTAGGTCATGTGCTCAGCAATTGCTGCAATGTGTGAAGTGCCACATGATTGGCTCAGGTCATTAAGGGCCTGGAGCAGCTAAAATGGTATGAATTCCACCCATGGCTAAGCACAGAGAAGCAGTTCCTTCAAGGAAACTCTGGGATACTTCTAGAAGGGGGAGAAAATGGGGAATGAATTTTACATGCTCAACCCTATAATTGTCCACTACATTTGCTTCTTTATCTGCTAATCATGATTTCTTAGCTTCTCCTGCAATTGGAACCTCTTGAACTTGATTTATAATCCCCATGCCCTGTCCCATTCCCTACTAACTCTTCTCATTCTATTCACATAGAGATCTGTTCTTCTCATTAAATAGGAATATCAGGTTGCGCCCGATGGCTCACGCCTGTAATCCTAGCACTTTGAAGGTGGGCGGATCATCTGAGGTCAGGAGTTTGAGACCAGCCTGACCAACATGGGAAAACTCCATCTCTACTGAAAATACAAAATTATCCGGGTGTGGTGGTGCATGCCTGTAATCCCAGCTGCTCGGAAGGCTGAGGCAGAAGAATTGCTTGAACCCAGGAGGCGGAGGTTGTGGTGAGCCGAGATCGTGTCATTGTACTCCAGCCTGGGCAACAAAAGCAAAACTCCATCTCAAAAAAAAATGTATCATTCTGTAGAAAGATGGATGAAAATTTCCCTGGAACCCATTCTTTCCTGCCCAAAGCCATAAGCCCAGGACAAAAAGCCCCTCCTAGAATGCTGACAGCAAGGACCAGAGGAACAATATGATTTGAGGGTTAGAGCATCCCAGAAACATTGTAAGTTTAAAACCAACACTGGCCATGGAAATTGACTCGTCATGATGGCTCCAGTTTAGCACATACAAGGTGTATAGGAAAACCAGTATCATAGGCCTAATGACCCCGGGCAGGTAGTCAAGGGTAAAGTTTCTCAGATGATGAGAGGCCTAGGACCTCTAGTCTCTAATGCACATTCTTGAGCAGGGATGTGATGTACCCTACAGAGGAAACACTGGTCTCTGTAGCTAACGGCACAGGGAGACCAAGGTCAGGACAGATGCATGCAGGACTTTGAAGGCAAGAGAGTTAAAAAAAAATCCCTATCTAAGAAGAGCATCTCCCACTTGGTGCAGTGAGAGTCAGACATTGATCAGATGTTCAGGGAGTTCTGATTAGGGACTGTGCTGGCCTTGGAGCTATAATAAAGAACAAGTTGTCCCTGCTCACACAGAAACTACAGTAGGTGGGGGCATATATTAGTTCAGTTTCTTTTGGCTATAGGAAGCAGAAATGACCTTGCAAGCTTGTTGGAAGAATATTAGAAGTTCTTAGAGAATTTGGAGAAGACAGCTCAGGGTCCCTTACTAGCCAGAGGTTAATAACATCCTCTGAAGAGTGCTATTATTTGTATGAAGGAGTTTCTGTGTCCAATCTTTGTATGACTCAGTCCAGATTGCTATGGGGAGACTCTGGCCCAGTTCAAGTACATCATCTGTGGTTCAGGGCTCAGGGTTATGAAGTACACACGTGGTTGTCGCAATCCTGTGTATTGAGTGCATCCCCACTTCCTTCCCTCTAAGTTGAGTATCCCAGAGAAGGGCAGAATGCATGAACCTGAAAGCCACTGTCATCTGGACAGAGAGATAGACAAGCACCCAGCAATTACAGCTCAGTCATCAGTGCTGTGCTAGGGGAAGCATGGAGTTACGTGAGAACACGTCAGTCAAGACCCACTTGAAGGCAAGGTTTAGAAACCCAACTACTACTTCTTCTTCTCCCTCCATCTTCCCCTCCCCTTTCTCCTCCTCCTCCCCTTCTTCTTCATCTTTGTCTTCATTTTTTTGAGACAGAGTCTCACTCTGTTGCCCAGGCTGGAGTGCACTGGCGCGATCTTGGCTCACTGCAACATCCACCTCCCAGGTTCAAGTGATTCTCCTGCCTCAGCCCCCCAAGTAGCTGGGACTACAGGTGCCTGCCACCATGCCCAGCTAACTTTTTTGTATTTTTAGTAGAGACGGGGTTCCACCATGTTAGACAGGATGATCTCGATCTCCTGACCTCATGATCCGCCCTCCTTGGCCTCCCAAAGTGATGGAATTACAGGCGTGAGCCACCATGCCCAGTCATTATTATTATTTTTTAGGGGTTGTTGCAAGTTTTTTTTTCTTCCAGCTTTTAAGTTCAGGGGTACATGTGTAGGATGTGCAGGTTTGTAACATAGGCAAATGTCTGCCATAGTTGTTTGCTGCACAGATCATCCCATCACCTACGTATTAAGCCCCAGCATCCATTAGCTATTCTTCCTGATGCTTTCCCTCCTCCCACCTCCTACCCTCAAGAAACCTAACTTAAAGCAACTTAGGCAAAATATGGAACTTACTTGAAGGCTCACACTGAGAAGGGTGAGTAGCAGGTAGTATCAAGGTTATTGGAACAGGCTATTTGAGTGCTGCTAGGTCTTTTTTTCTCAGTCTCTTAATTCTGCTTCTCTTTGTGTTGTCAACTTCTTTCTCTTAGGAAAGCTTTCTTTACAAAGCAAGAAATGTGGTCACTGGTGATTCCTGAGTCTCACCATCTTCTGGCCTCAACACCAGAGAATAAATAAATCTTTGTTCACTTCAGTTACAGAAATCCTAGGGAGTGACAATGATTGACTGGCTTTAGATATGAGTCCATCCCTACATCAATGAAGTGTACCTAGAGAGGTAGAATTGTGTAAAACCATATGCCACACTGAAGCTGAGTGGTGATTAAATGATAAACCAAAATGACTGACGTCAAGTACTTTAGGTTAATAGTCCTGTGCTAGTTATCTGTTGCTGCATAATTAATTACCCCCAAACTTAGTGGCTTAAAACAACAGTAAATATTTATGATTTCACATAGTCTCTGTGGTTTGAAATTTAGGACTGACTTAGCTGGGTGGGTCTGCCTCAGGGTCTTTCATGAGATTGCAGTCAAGGTATTGGCTGGGGCTGGAGTCATCTGAAGGCTTGACTGGGGCTGGTGGATCCAGTTCCAAGATGGCACACACGAGTGAGCTCATTCCATTCCTCTGTATCTGGGTCTCTCTACAGGCAGCTTGAGTGTCCTCATAACATGGTGGCTGCCTTCTCTCAGGGTGAACAAGCCAAGGGAGTGCAAGGTGAAAGCTACAATGTCTTTAATGGCCTAGCCTCAAAAAGCACACTCTCTCATTTCTCCAATATTATTTTCATTACATAGGTCAGCCCTCTCAAATGTAAGAGAGGTCACACAAGGATATGAATCCTAGGCTGTGAGAATCACTGGGGGTCATCTTGGAGGCTGGCTACCATATTCCCTAAAACTCATCCTGTAGAATTGGGATGTTAAAAGTTTTTATATAAAGAAGGGCTTTGCAGTCAGTCAGTATTAGAGAGGATATGTTAAAGCCAGTTAAACGATTTCTTTCCTGTAGTCATTCTGTACAGCTTTTAGTACTCTTGATTTTTCTTTGAGACTGAGTCTCACTTTGTCACCCAGGCTGGACTACAGGTGTGCACCGCCACGTCTTGCTAATTTTTGTATTTTTGGTAGAGAGGGGGTTTTATCATGTTGGCCAGGCTGGTCTTAAACTCCTGGCCTCAAGCAATCCACCCACGTTGGCCTCACAAAGTGCTGGGATTACAGGTGTGAGCCACCAGGCCCAGCCATTACAGCTTCTTTCTCATTCTCCAGCTTTTCTTCCAGTGGACCTTTTTCTCTTCCCCCATCTCTCTTTCCTTCCGTCTGGAAGCATATCAGACTGCTGCCTGTCTCCAGTTAAAAATGTAAACTTCTGGCCAGGTGTGTTGTCTCACACCTATAATGCCAGCACTTTAGGAGGCCAAGGTGGGAGGATTACTTGAGTCCAGGAGTTTGAGACCACCCTGGGCCACATAGTGAGAGCCCCATCTCTACAAAAAAATAAAAAAATTAGCTGGGCATGGTGGTGCATTCTCGTAGTCCTAGCTACTCAGGAGACTGAGGTGGGAGGATCACTTGAACCCGGAAGGTTGAGGCTGCAGTGAGTCATGATCATGTCACCTCTCTCCAGTATGAGTGACAGAATGAGACCTTGTTTCCATAAAAACAAAAACGAAGAAGAAGCTTCTGGTTAAGCAACACACTTTCATCTGGAGTTGGTCATTCTTGATCCTCCAAAGCCTTCTTGTTCATTTGGTCAGTGCACCTCACAAAAATCTAGGAGAGATTAAAAAGTAAAGAAAAGACACATCGTCTCATGAAGTGGGTAGTCAGTTTCTGAGGAAGTTCTGCAAGGGAAATTTTACAAAGCTCTCTGTATTGGCCATGATGTTGGGTGATATTGAGTCATAAGGTAATGAATACTATTTGAAGGCCAATAATCATTCACACGTGAAAGTTTGGGCTGCTTCTTTAAGATATGTTTGTGTGGGGGAAACAAGGTACAGGTCAGTAACATCTTGTACTTTGGGTTTTTGCCAATGAGACCTTCCAGTTTTAGGACTTAACCCATCTCCTCTCATCTGTGTGACTTTGTTGTTGTTCCTTTTGTGTAGGTTGTTTGTCATGGCAACAACTCGGTTTCTTTAAAGTGTTTTATCACATTTCTGTGAGCTGGTTATACCATCTTAAATTATTTAACTCAGAGTAAACACTGAGGTGGTGTGTATGTGAAAGAGTCTACGCCATATGTGTTTATGGAAATATGCTTATTGAGATGTCGTTTCCAAGCACAGCATCTGCTCTTGTGCATCTTTTATATTATTTTGCATGGAGCCTATGCAATAATTGATCTCCACCATCTGATAGTTTTCCTTTTAAGACAGTTTCCATTCTTATGTTCTTGAGAAATGATAATGTTTAATATTTGGGAAGGAGAAAGCATCTAAATTAAAAATAAAAATGATCAATAAAAATGTCTTTGATTTCCACTATGCAGTGCATGCTGTTTAGAAAGAGCTGAAGTCTGTGCATTTAGAAGAGTAAGGTTTTCTGAATCTTATCTCAAATGGAAAAACCCAAGTTGACTCAACCTGTGATTCACACAGAGGTCAAGGTCTCATAAAGACTGCTGAGGATAAAATCCTTCTCTTCATCCTTTTTCTATGGACTGAACATTTGGGCTTTGGGTTCCTATAAATGTACTCTGAGTTCCTGTTTACAGTGTTCCTAGGAATCCTGCCTTGCTGCACAAGATGGAGTTTTACAATGTCCAGTGTTACCTAATGGCTTATTTTTATTTTTTATTTTTTTGAGTTGGAGTCTTGCCCCATCGCCCAGGCTGGAGTGCAATGGTGCAATCTTTGTTCACTGCAATGTCCGTCTCCTGGGTTCAAGCAATTCTCCTCCCTCGGCCTCCCGAGTAGTTGGGATTACAGGCGCGCACCACCACGCCTGGCTAATTTTTTGTATCAACTTCTTGATTTACCAAAAATATATTGGTTCAAATGCAGTAAAGGACTGCAACCATCTTAACTATAAAATATGCTGCTTTTAAAACTGGAGAGGGACCCAAGCACCTTGAAATGTCATGTTCACTAACATCTCTCTAGTGTGGTTTGCAAACCACTGGCAGGGTGCAAGATAGTTTTAGGTAGTGAATGGATAAACTTTCAAATGATCTAATCATCATTTACTTACTATACTGGGTTGAATAATCTCCTTCTCAAAATTTCTGTCCAATCAGAACCTCAGAACATGACCTTATTTGGAAATAGGAGCTTTGCAGATGTAGTTAAACAAGGATCTTGATCTCTGGTATCTTTATAAAAGAAAGAAGAGGGATATTTGGACACAAAGATACACAGAGAGAAAAAGGTCATGTAAATATGGAGACAGAGAATGGAATGATGTCTACAAGCTGAGAACACCAAGAAGCCAGGAAAAAGGCATCTGACAATTTTTCCCTGAGAACCTCCAGAAAATCAACACCTTAATTTTGGGCTTCTGGTCCCCTGAACTGTGAGAGAACGCATTTCTGTTGTTTTAAGCCGCTCGGTTTGTAATGCTTTGTTATGGTAGCCTCATTTATTTATTTATTTATGCATGTATGTATGTATGAGACATGGCCTCACTCTGTTGCCTGGGCTGTGGCAAGATCACAGCTCACGGTAGCCTCAACCTTCCAGGCTCAAGAAATCCTCCAACCTTAGTCTCCTAAGTAGCTGGGCCTATGGTCATGAACCACCATGCCCAGCTAATTAAAACAATTTCTTTTTTAATAGAGATGGGGTATCTCTATGTTGCCCAGGCTGGTCTCAAATTCCTGGGCTCAAGTGATCCTCCTGCCTCTGTTCCCAAATTGCTGGGATTACAGGCATGAGCTATTGTGCCTGGCCATTTAAAAATGTATTATACAAAATATACATGATAGTGTTATAAAACCTGTGATTTCTCAGCTGTTACTGTTTAGACTAATAGTTCCTAAATTTATTTAGGCAGCAAAAAGTGCATTGATTAAAAAAAATTAAGTAAAAATTTTCATAGGAGGTAGGGAGATATTGCAAAAATGCTGTGGGTGGTTCATGGATGGATAAGCAGTTTCGGAAACCATTGCTGTTTGCAGCCTGTGGCTCCTTCAACTTGTAGTGGCATGGTGGGAGAACTAGGTCAACAGTTACCTGGGTCTCTAATCAACTCTGTGACTTCAGGTAAAATATGAATGGCCTTGAGAAGCCCCATCTTCCTCAGCAGTAAAAAATGGAAACAGTAATAAATATCTCACAGGACTTATGTGGGGATTGAGTTCCTTTCCCTTCAGCTTTGAAATATCAAAAGCATAGTTAACTGAACCAACTCTGCTGAGTGTGAGGATGGGGGTGGGCTCCTGGCAGCTGGGTTGATGTACAGAAGAACATTTTGTAATCATTGCCTTCAAATGTGGGTTGCCAGTGATAAATATATAGGGCTGAGCAATATGGGAAGTGAATTGTGATAAAATGGTAGGAACTGATACAAAGAACCTCTGATGAATCACAGCTGAAGTCAACTTTCTATTATTTCTGGGTCTTATTGTGCATTTAATGAGTTACAATGGCCTTCATTTCTCCCTCTTTACAATATGGTCATGTCAGAGTTCATGAAAGTGAGGGAAAGAACTCTAGGTGCAATCTGACTTCTATCTTAGATGTAGGAAAACCTTTGCAGGATTTATTTTTGTAAATTCAGTGCTAATCTCTAGAAACACTCTAGAATGGTATACTAAGGAGATGACATGTGAGCACTTAGAAGAGAATATTTTGATCATTAGGAGTTGCATGGATTTGCTGGGATTTAGAATTACTTTGACCAGTCTAAGCACTTGGCTGGAACCAGCAAGGTGAAATGGAGAGGGAATAATGGAGCTAAAATTGATTGTGTCCTAGCAAATGGGTAGGCACTGTGTTAAATGTTATCTCATTGTGATCAGCACTAAAACTCCTGAGTGTAGATATTGCTATTAAAATTCTTTTCTTTTTTTTTTTTTTTGAGATGGAGTTTGGTTCTGTTGCCTAGGCTGGAGGGCAGTGGCACAATCTCAGCTCACTGCAACGTCCGCCCCCTGGGTTCAAACAATTCTCCTGTCTCAGCCTCCTGAGTAGCTGGGATCACAGGCACGCACCACCACACCTGGCTAATTTTTGTATTTTTAGTAGAGACTGGTTTCGCCATGTTGGCCAGGCTGGTCTTGAACTCCTGATCTCAGGTGACCCACCCACCTAGGCTTCTCAAAGTGCTAGAATTACAGGCATGAGCCACCACCCCTGGCCAATATTGCTATTAAAATTCTTATTTTACAGATGGGGACACTGACTTGATGAAGTTAAGTAACCTGTCCCAGATTTTGTGAATAGAGATTAAATAACTCAGTCAAGATTACTGAAGAAGGCAGTCTGTCCCTAGAGCTGGCACTCTTTTTTCTGTCTCTCTTTCTGGCTTTTTTTCTTTTTTGAGACAAGTCTCACTCTGTTACCCAATCTAGAGTGCAGTTGCATGATCATGGCTCACTGCAGCTTCGACCTGTCAGTCTCAAGCAGATCCTCCCACCTCAGCCTCCCAAGGAGCTGGGAGCTGGGACTACAGGTGCACGCCATCACACCTGGCAAATTAAAATTTTTTTTTTTGTATAGACAGAGTCTCCCTATGCTGCCCAGGCTGCTCTCAAACCCTGGGCTCAAGTGGTGCTCCTGCCTCAGCCTCCCAAAGTTCTGGGATTACAGATGTGAGCCACTTAGTCCAGCCTGGAGCTTTTTTTTTTGAGACAGAGTTTTGCTCTTGTTGCCTAGTCCGGAGTGCAATGGTGCGATCTTGGCTCACAACCTCCACCTCCCAGGTTCAGGCAATCCTCTTGCTTCAGCCTCCCAAGTAGCTGGGACTAAGTAGCTGGGATTACAGCCATGCACCACCATGCCTGGCTAATTTTTTTGTATTTTTAGTAGCGATCAGGTTGCTCCATGTTGGTCAGGCTGGTCTCAAACTCCTGACCTCAGGTGATCCGCCTGCCTCGGCCTCCCAAAGTGCTGGGATTACAGGTGTGAGCCACTGTGCTCGGCCACTATTTATTTATTCATTTTTTGAGACAGAGTCTGGCTCTGTCCCCCAGGCTGGAGAAAGATTGCAGTGACGCGATCTCAGCTCACTGCAACCTCCACTTCCCGGGTTCAAGCAATTCTCCCTGCCTCAGCCTCCCTAGTAACTGGGATTACAGGCACACACCACCACACCTGGCTAATTTTTGTATTTTTTTAGTAGAGATGGGGTTTTGCCATGTTGGCCAGGCTGGTTTTGAATTCCTGACCTAGAGCGACCTGCCCGCCTTGGCCCCCCAAAGTGCTTGGATTACAGGTATGAGCCACTGTGCCTAGCTGGGCTTTTGTTCTTTACCTCTGTATTGTGCTATGTGAAAGCTTAAAAAATGTAGAGAGTTGGAGCAGTGGCTCACGCCTGTAATCCCAGAATTTGGGAAGGCCAAGGCAGGTGGACTGCCTGAGCCCAGGGGTTTGAGACTGGCCTGGGCAACATGGCAAAACTCTGTCTCTACCCAAAAAACTCCCCAAAACCAGAAAACAAAACAAAAATTAGCCAGGTATGGTGGCATAATCCTGTGGTCCTAGCTACTCGGAGGCTGTGGTGGTAGGATCACTTGAGGTTGATGAGGCTGTAGTGAGTCCTGATCATGCCAGATCAGGAACAGAGAAAGACTCTGTCTTAAAAAAAAAAATGTAGGTCTTTGGTGTTAGGCAGGTCTTATTACAATTTTGGCTGGCTCTGTGCCCAACCTGGAGCTTTTTTTTTTTTTTTAAGATGGCATCTTGCTCTTTCCCTGAGGCTGGAGTGCAGTGGCACAATCTCAGCTCACTTCAGCCTCCACATTCTGGGTTCAAGAAATTCTCCCTGCCTTGGCCTCCCTAGTAGCTGTGATTACAGGTGCCTACCACCACACCCAGCTAATTTTTTGTATTTTTAGCAGAGACGGGGTTTTACCATGTTGGCCAGGCTGATCTCAAACTCCTAACCTCAGGTGATCCACCTCCCTCAGCTTCCCAAAGTGCTGGGATTATAGGTGTGAGCCGCTGGCCCGAATGATACCTTTTAACAGAGATACTGACAAAATGGAAATGACTATGATGATGAGGGAGGTCGGAAATGATCTCGAGACAAACAGCTGAAAATGTTTTGGTTTGATGAAGGCAGAGAGGTAGATGTCTTAGGAAAGGCTGTCCAGATAGGCTGACAGTACCGTGAGTCCTGTCTGTTCCCAGTCTTGCAGGTCCAAGGATTTCACTTTATTAGTTAATTAGTATTCAGAGTTGATCATACTATACTCTTGGCAACTGGCTCACTCTAACCAAACTTATAAGAGACTGTTGCATGTACCAGTATGCCAATTAATTAACTTATTAGGAACATAAGCACCAAACAGATTTTATACATATGTTTTCTGATCAGAGCATCTTGTTTTTCTAGGAGTTTTATCTTTTGTCAGCAAATATATATAAAAACTGTGGGCCAGGCGTGGTGGCTCATGCCTATAATCCCAGCAATTTGGGAGGCCGAGGTGGGTGTATCAGCAGAGGTCAGGAATTCAAAACAAGCCTGGCCAACGTGGTGAAACCCTGTCTCTACTAAAAATACAAAAATTAGCCGGGTGTGGTGGCAGGCGGCTGTAATCCCAGCTACTCAGGAGGCTGAGGCAGGAGAATCGCTTGAACCTGGGAGGTGGGCGGAGGTTGCAGTGAGCTGAGATGGTGCTACTGCACTCCATGCTGGGCAACAGAGTGAGACTCTATCTCAAAAAGAAAAAAAAAAAGAAAGAAAAGAAAAACAACAAAACCAAACCTCAAAACTATGGTAGGCTAAAAGTTGTTAGCTTGCAGGTAGGGTAAAACTGCAGACTCTTCTCAATTTCTGATTTAAAATCATGGTCAAAAATTGATATCTCACATTTCATTCACTGATTTTATTAACTTGATTTATATCTTATTACTTAGTTAATTTGTTTTATTTATATGAACATTTTATAAGTGGTTTCTGAACATTTGTATCTTGTCAAATCTGCAGTATAAACAAATCTGCAAATTGTTTATATTCTTTACCCATTGTTTAACTGGGTTATTTTTAATTAATAATAGATTTCTACTGACTTGTTTTTTTATTGATCAATAGGTTCTTTTTTTTCTTCGAGACTGGAGTCTTGCTCTGTTGCCCAGGCTGGAGTGCGGTGGCACAATCTCAGCTTACTGCAACCTCTTTTCCAGGTTCAAGTGATTTTTCTGCCTCAGCCTCCTGAGTAGCTGGGACTATAGGCACATGCCACCACACCCAGCTAATTTTTTTGTATTTTTAGTAGAGACAGGGTTTGGCCATGCTGGCCAGGTGGTCTTAAACTCCTGACTTCAGGTGATCTGCCTGCCTGAGATTACCAAAGTGCTGGGATTACAGGTATGAGCCATGTGCCTCTCCCGGCCTGATCAATAGGTTCTTTATATAAACGTATATCTGCCAGGTGTGGTGGCTCACCCCTGTAATCCCAGCACTTTGGGAAGCCGAGGCGGGCGGACTGCCTGAGTTCAGGAGTTCAAGACTAGCCTGGGCAACATGGTGAACCCTCACCTCTACTAAAATACAAAAAAAATTAGCTGGGTGTGGCAGCATGTGCCTGCGGTCCCAGCTACTTGGGAGGCAGCAGGAGAACTGCTTGAACCCGGGATGCGGAGGTTGCAGTGAGCTGAGATTGTGCCACTGCATTCCATCCAGCCTGGGCAACAGAGCAAGACTCCTCTCAAAAGCAAACAAATAACCCCAAAAAAACATATATCTAAAATATTCAGCTAAATTTAGATGATTCAGATAAAATGTGATATATATTGTATGTATAAATAATAAAATAGGCTGGGCACAGTGGCTCACACCTGTAATCCCAGCACTTTGGGAGGCTAAGTCAAGTGGATCACCTGAGGTCAGGAGTTCGAGACCAGCCTGGACAACATGGTAAAACCCCGTCTCTACTAAAAATACAAAAATTAGCCGGGTGTGGTGGCGGATGCCTATAATCCCAGCTACTTGGGAGTCTGGGGCAGGAGAATTGCTTGAACTCAGGAGGCGGAGGTTGCAGTGAGCTGAAATGGTGCCACTGCACTCTGGCTTGGGCAACAACAAGAGCGAAACTCTGTCTCCCCCTCTCCAAAAAAACCCTCAAAACAATAATAAAATGAAATGAGGTATAACATTTTGTTATTTCAGTTGCAAATATTTTACGTAATAGTTCACTTACTTTTGGACTTTATGTACCTTCTGTCACACATGAATATATTTGGTTCTCTGTTTTGTTATGATAGCTTTCTTCCTCCAAGATTTTAAATATATTTTCTCATTTTTTTTTGTTATTCCTTTAAAAACTACATTTTAAATACAACTGGAGGCGCTGCTCCGGATGCAGCCCGGGCCTGGCCTGAGTAGGAGGAGGAATTGTGTTGGCCGCGGCCACTTGGACAGACCGGGGCTGCTGCTGGAACCCGCCGATGGCTCAGGCTGCTGGTCCCCGCGCGGAGGAGGCACGGCGGCCCCAGGACCATGGAGCCTGGTGACGTGGCACACCCAGGCCCTAGTGGGGCTGCCTGGGCGCCCCCGCCGCTGCTGCTGGGTCGGGGGCTTTGAGTCAAGGCTGCGGCCTCGACCTCCTCCTCCACCGCAGTCAAGAACAGCATCACCACGGAGGAGCTCGTCACTGAGAAGGAGAGTCACCAGCAAGACAGCGTGAACCTGCTCACCAACCTTCTGCTCATGCTCACCATCCTCACCATCTGGCTTGTCAAGCACTGCCAGGTGCGCTTTCTGCAAGAGACTGGGCTGGCCATAATCTATGGGCTCATTGGGGTGATCCTGAAGTATGGTACCCCTGCCACCAGTGGCCATGACAGATCACTCAGCTGCACTCAGGAAGACCAGGCCTTCAGCACCTTAGTAGTGAATGTCAGCGGGAAGTTCTTCAAATACACTCTGAAAGGAGAAATCAGCTCTGGCAAGATCAGCTTAGAGCAGAATGACATGCTAGGAGGTAACATTCCACCCAGAGATATTTTTCAGCATTCTTCTCCCTCCAGTTATTTTCCGTGCTGAATACAGCTTAAAGAAGAGACACTTTTGGCGGGGCACGGTGCCTCAAGCCTATAATCCCAGCACTTTGGGAGGCCGAGGTCAGAGGATTGAGACCATCCTGGCCAACATGGTGAAACCCCATCTCTCCTAAAAATACAAAAATCAGCTGGGGATGGTGGCACATGCCTGTAATCCCAGCTACTCAGGAGGCTGAGTCAGGAGAATTGCTGGAACCCAGAAGGTGGCAGAGGTTGCAGGGAGTGGAGATCACGCCACTACGCTCCAGCCTGTGACAGGGCAGGACTCTGTCTCAAAAAAAAAAAAAAGACACTTTTTCAGAAATCTCAGGTCTTACTGGCCTGCGCCCTCAGGGTCTGCTGTTTCATCCTTCATTGTTAGAAATCTCATGTATGGTGTGGTGAAGCTTATGAAGATTATGGGACAGCTCTCAGATAAATTTTACTCTACAGATTGTCTCTTTTTTGGAGCAATCATCTCTGCCATTGACTCAGTGACTGTGCTGCCAATATTTAATGAATTGCATGCAGACATGGATCTTTATGCACTTCTGTTTGGAGAGAGGGTCCTAAATGACACTGTTGCCATTGTACTTTCCTCATCTATTGTTGCCTACCAGCCAGTGGGACTGAACACTCACGCCTTTGATGCTGCTGCCTTTTTAATGTCAGTTGGCATTTTTCTCAGTATATTTAGTGGCTCTCTTATCATGGGAGCTGTGACTGGTGTTGTGACTGCTTTAGTGACCAAGTTTACCAAACCAGACTGCTTCCTCCTGCTGGAGACAGCACTCTTTTTCCTCATGTCCTAGAGCATGTTTCTCTTGACAGAAGCCTGTGAATTTACAGGCGTTGTAGCCATCCTCTTCTGTGAAATCACACAAACTCATTATACCTACAGTAATCTAACGGTGGAATCAAAGAGTCGAACCAAGCAGCTCTTTGAGGTGTTACATCTCCTGGCAGAGACATCTTCTCCTACATGGGCCTGTTTACCTTCTAGAAGCTGGTTTTCAGCCTCATTTTCATCATTGGGGATTTCGATGCCATCTGACTGGGCAGAGCCGCCCATATCTACCCGTTCTCCTTCTTCCTCAACTTGGACAGAAGGCATAAGATTGGCTGGAATTTTCAACACATGATGATGTTTTCAGGCCTCAGGGGAGCAATGGCATTTGCGTTGGCCATCCGTGACATGGCATCCTACGCTCGCCAGATGATGTTCACCACCACGCTTCTCATCGTGTTCTTCACCATCTGGATCCTCGGAGGAGGCACGACACCCATGTTGTCATGGCTTAATCTCAGAGTTGGCGTTGAGCCCTCCAGAGAGGACCACAATGAACACCACTGGCAGTACTTTAGAGTTGGTGTTGACTCCGATCAAGATCCACCACCCAACAATGACAGCTTTCAAGTCTTAGAAGGGGATGGCCCAGATTTGTCAGAGGAAACCAGACAAAACAGGAGAGCACTTGGATATTCAGGCTGTGGTACAGCTTTGATCACAGTAACTTGAAGCCCATCCTCACACACAGCGGCCCGTTAACCACCACTCTCCCCGCCGCCTGGTGTGGTTTGCTAGCTCGATGTCCCCAGGTATATGATAACCAAGAGCCACTGAGAGAGGGAGACTCCAATTTTATCTCACATTGACCTACAGGAACAGCACAGTGACTGCGAATGGCTCCTAGGTTCCTATACTGCCTCCATGAGTCTTGAGGGCAGCCGGAGAATGAAGAGCAGCTGGGAGGAAGTGCTGGCGCGAGACCTGGGAATGAGAGACCAGAAGGTTTTGAGCCGGGGCACTCGCCTAGTGTTTCATCTGGAAGGTAAGGTTTGACTTTCCCCCCAAACCCTGGCGCAATGGGGTAGTAGGCTCCCAGTGGGGTAAGGATGGTTTCAAGCCCCTGTGTTGCTTGAGGTGGGGCAGTGACTAGAGTGAACGACTCTTCTATTTTATTGGGGTCTGAAGCTACCGTAACAGTTAAAATTTAACTCATGGTGCAGATAGATGGTGAGGCAAAAGTGTCTCTAAATCAGACAGTATTTTTACTTTTTTCACATAGTAGTGTGCTGTTTCAGAGTTAAACAAACAAAAAAATAGCATGCTTTAATAGTCTTTTAATTCATTCACCTGCAGTATCTGAACAAGGCAGGGCAGGTGCAGGGTGGGGGGCTTCCTCACACGAGAGGTTGCATCTCACTACACAGTGGTGCAAGTCTGGCTGACCACAGAAATATCAAGCTGGGGGAGAACAGGCTGGAAGAAAGATCGAGAAGGAAGGCAATTGAGATTGGACCTCCAAGGATTATGGGAAACTGTTGTTAAATGAAACAGAAAACATGAAAAAGCTGTATGAGTGGAGGGGCTGGCAACGAAGGCTGTGTGACTGCAGCCGCCTGTCAGGATTCCTGACTTTTATGCTACCTGTGCTTCTTCTAGACTGAAGATTTGAAAATATATTCATGAACATTTCAACACTGTACAAAGAATTATAGTTCCTTCTCTGGAGATGTCCATAAAGAAGTAGTTAGGATATGTTTAAAACCAAAGGCAAATAGTGTTACACTGTTATTTTTTAGTTAATCTGAAGATAGGAGGTATTTAGAAACTGATGATGGTATCACTTCTTTTGAGGGCTACCATATAAGCATTCAGCTTTTGAGGTCTATCATATAAGCTGACAGCCTAGAAAATACTCAGTAGGATTGAGGTATCTACTGTGGGTTTAGAAATAACACCAAATTTTGTGGGATGCTGTTATCTGGGGGAAGAGAATGCAGCAAGAAACCTAGAAGGCAACAGGCTAGAAACATACAAGGCAACAGGCTAGAAATCTCAATGCGAAAAATTAACTGCAAAGAAATACAAGACAGTAGTCTCAAGACTGGGTAGAATTCTGAACTCTGAGCTTGAGATTTCAGTGGCCACATGAGAAATCAGAGGGGAGTCAAGGGAATATTAAGCACGTTCAACCCACTAGAAAATTTTGTCTTCTATCAGTTTAAGAATCCAAGTATCTTTATGCCATTGAGTGCCATGTAGAGAAGGGTCATTTTTCTTGTATCTGGGGAGGCTGTTGCACCAGCTTAATATATGGGTGCAATTTTAAAGTTAGGTTTTCAGTTTGGGTTCTTTCTGGATGAGCTGCTCTGCCCACCGACACCTGTAGTGCTAAAATACTGAAAGACCTCTCAGGAAAAGTTTTTCTCCTCATGTCTCTGTGCTTCAGTGCTAGCATTTTTTTGGCAACCCAATTTCTAAAAAATGCTTTTAATAATGTGGGTGTTTTCTTATTATGGCAGAAAAAATAGTGTCCCAGTCTAGTCCACCCATAACGAAATCAGCCATTTAATCTTCTGAATTCGCATGTTTAATGGTTAATTTTTAAATAAGACATTGCTTCACAACTATTTTTTCTTTTTTGAGACAGAGTCTTGCTCTTTTGCCCAGCTGGAGTGCAGTGGTGCGATCTTGGCTCAACTCCATCCCCCCAGGTTCAAGTGATTCTCCTGCCTCAGCCTCCCAAATAGCTGGAATTACAGGCACCTGCCACCACGCCTGGCTAATTTTGTATGTTTAGTAGAGATGGGGTTTTGCCACGTTGGCCGGGCTGAGCTCGAATTCCTGACCTCAGGTGATCCACCTGCATTGGCCTCCCAAAGTGCTAGGATTACAGGCATGAGCCACCGTGCCTGGCCTACTTCACAACTTTGTGTTTGGATTGATAATTTGTGCAAATCAGGAAAATATATATTTAATTAAGTTGAGCCATATGAATTTGCTGATTTGACCATTGTGTAAAAACAGGAGTGGCAACTTCATATGATTCAATAAAATAAAACTGAGGCCAGGCACAGTGACTTACACCTATAATACCAACACTTTGGGAGGCCAGGACAGGAGAATTGCTTGAGTTCAGGAGTTTGAGACCAGATTGGGCAACATGGCAAAACCCTGTCTCTACAAAAATATAAAAATGAGACCAGCATGGTGGTATACTGTAGCTCTAGCTACTTGGGAGGCTGAGATGGGAGGATCGCTTGAGCCCAAGAGGCAGAGGTTGCAGTGAGCCAAGATCATGCCACTGCAAACCAGTCTGGGGAACAGAGTGAGAACCTGTCTCGAAAAAAACCTCAAAAAACAAAAGAACAATTGAATGATTTTTATTCTCCTCTTTCCTTTTTATCTAAAATAAAGTCCATTTTGATTTTATGGTAAAAAAAATACAACTGGAATTTATTTTTATGTATGGTATGAGAAAGGGATATGTTTTCTTTTTTCTTTTGAGATGGAGTTTTGCTCTGTTGCCAAGGCTGAAGTGTAGTGGTGCCATCTTGGCTCACTGCAGCCTCTGCCTCCTTTGTTCAAGTGATTCTCCTGTCTCAGCCTCTCAGGCTGTTCTTGAACTCCTGGACTCAGGTGATCTCCCTACATTGGCCTCCCGAAGTGCTAGTAGCTGGGATTACCAGCACTGGCTATCACACTTGGCTAATTTTTGTATTTTTAGTACAGACAGGGTTTCACCATGTCGGCCAGGCTGGTCTCAAACTCCTGACCTTTTGTGATCTGCCTGACTTGGCTTCCCAAAGTTGTAGGATCACAGGCATGAGCTACTGCACCCAGCCTGAGAAAGGGATTTAATTTACTTTTTTCTTCCAAATGGATAGCTCCTTGTCCCAACACTATTAGTCTGTCATTTCCCAAGTGATTTTAAATATTTCCTTTAACATATACTAAGATGACACATACACACACAAATGGACACATAAATATATATGTGTATGTGTGTATATATATTTTTTTCTGGACTTTTTATTCTGTTCTATTGATCTATTGGTCTATTTTTCACAGTACTGTATTATTTCAATTATGGTGACTTTACAATATATTTGACATCAGGTAAAGTTTTTTTTTTTTTTAATGAATCTTAATGTTTTTGGTACATCTCATAGATGAACTTTGAAATTAACTTGCCTATTCTATAAAAAAGCCTGTTGGAATTTTGATAAAAATTATATCACATTTATTATTTAATTTGGGGCATAATGTCTGTATACTATTGAGTCTTTTCATCTAGAAATATCTTTTATGGTCTTAATTAAAATTACATGGTTATCCTCAATGACTTTCTTTTCCTCTTTTTTGAGACAGGGTCTCACTTTGTCACCCAGGCTGGAGCGCAGTAGCACAATTTCTGCTCACTAAAGCCTCAACCTCCCAGGCCCAGGTGATCCTCCCACTTCAGCCTCCCACGTAGCTGGGACTACAGGCATGTGCCATCACACCTGGTGGATTTTTTGTAGCTAGGTTTCACTATGTTGCTGAGGCTGTTCTTAAACTCCTGGACTCAGGTGATCTGCCCACGTCAGCCTCCCAAAGTGCTAGGGTTACAGGCATAAGCTACCATGCCTGGCAACAGCTTTCATATTTTTAAGTTTTTTTCCTAGGTAACTCAAGGTCTATTGGAATTGAATATAACTTTCTTTTCTATTACACATTTAAGTAGATCTTTTCTGATTTTAGAAAAGCTGTTGATTTTCATATGTTAATCTTGTTTCTACTTTTCTGAAAGTTTTAATTAGCCCATATAGATTATATGTGATTCATTGGATTTTCTAGGTATAAATCTACCTTGCCAATATTCATACTTATTTCTTTTTTTCTGGTCTTTTTCATGGCCTAGTAACTGTAGGACAATATTTACTATTGATGATAAAAGCAGACACCATTATGTGCTGTTTCTGAGTTCTATGGAGATATAGTCTAATGTTTTGATCTTCAGGATGAATATTTGGAGATTGGCAAAATGTTGATTATTGTTGAAAATGAGTGACAGGTCCATAGCGTCCATTAATCTATTTTCTCTATGTGTGTGTATGTTTGAAAAATTCCATAAGAAAAGAGTTAAATTCTAGGAAGAGTCAAATTAAAGAAAAGAACAACACTTGTTTTAGGTTTTTGGTAGAAACCCCTTTTCAGGCTGAGTGTGGTGGCTTACACCTGTAATCCCAGTACTTTGGGAGGCCGAGGTGGGCAGATCACCTGAGGTCAGGAGTTCGAGACTAGCTTGGCCAACATGATGAACCCTATCTCTACTAAAAATACAAAAATTAGCTGGGCGTGGTGGTGTGCACCTGTAATCCCAGCTACTAGTGAGGCTGAGGCAGGAGAATCGCTTGTACCCAGGAGGCGGAGTTTGCAGTGAGTTGAAATCATGCCAAATCATGCCAAGATGAAGACCAAGACGTCGTCTCAAAAAACAACAGCAACAACAACAAAAACACTTTTCAAATTAAGAAAGTATCTTTTTCAGGGCTGGGCACAGTGGTTCATGCCTGTAATTAGAGCATTTTGAGAGGCTGAGGTGGGAGGATCACCTGAGGTCAGTTCGAGACCAGCCTGGCCAACATGGTGAAATCTTGTCTCTACTAAAAATACAAAAATTAGCTGGCCAAGGTAGTGGATACCTGTAATCCCAGCTACTTGGGAGGCTGAGGCAGGAGAATTACTTGCACCCGGGAGGTGGAGGTTGCAGTGAGCTGAAATCACACTATTGCACTCTAGCCTAGGTGACGTAGTGAAACTCTAGTTCAAAACAAAAAAAAAAAAAAAAAGAAAAGAAAATATCTTTTCTTAGTTTATTATAAGTTATTTTATTGGAAATATATATCATCAGAAAAATATTTTTTAAAAGAAAAGGTATCACAGGAGCCATTCATTTCAGATGACCAAGGAAAATTAATATGAGATTTTTAATATTAAAAATTACCAAATATTTAGATTTGCTTCTCTCTCCTTCTTTTCATTAACCGAGAGCTTATGATAAGAGGAGAGGTGCCTCTAGGGCCTAGCCTATTGCTGAAAACACAGAAGGGAATAAATACATTATGTATTGTTAAAGGATTTTTTTGGGTGGAGAGAGGTAGGTAACTGTTGCATCACACAGATCCTCCCTCCAGGACTGAAGGACTTACCCCTCCAGCTGTTGGGATTATAGTTGACTGACACTCTCCAGCAGCTGGCACTTTCCAGGGACTTCCTGTGGCAAAAGAGAACCACCTTACTCAAAGTTCTACTCTCCTCCCAGGGGCAGCTGCATCCAATGACTGGCCTATATGGAGGTATAAATCTACCTTGCCAATATTCATACTTACTTACATAAATTATAATAGTCATACTTAACGATTCTGTGCCCTTACCCAACTCAAGATAGGCTTAAAAGAACTAGCACAGCTTCAGAGCTCCCTGTGGGGCGGCTGAAGCCTTAGCATTTCCAGATAAAATAAATACATAATGCTCAGTTACATTTGAATTTCAGGTAAACTACAAATAATTTTTTGGTATTTGTAGGTTCTAAATATTGCATGAGACATAGTGCTATTATTATTATTTTTGCCGTTTATCTAATATTCTTTTTTTTTTCTTTTTGAAGGAGTCTTGCTCTATCACCAGGCTGGACTGTAGTGGTGAGATCTTGGCTCACTGCAACCACCGCCTCCTGGGTTCAAGCGATTCTTGTGCCTCAGCCTCCTGAGTAGCTGGGATTACAGGCACGCACCACCATACCCAGCTAATTTTTGTGTTTTTAGTAGAGATGGTGTTTCATCATGTTGGTCAGAATGGTCTTGATCTCCTGACCTCGTGATCCATCTGCCTTGGCCTCCCGAAGTGCTGAGATTGCAGGCATGAACCACTGTGCCTGGCCTTTTTTTTTTTTTGAGACAGGGTCTCACCCTGTCTCCCAGGCTGGAGTGCAGTGGCACAATCACAGCTCACTGCAGCCTTGACCTCCCAGGGCTCAAGTGATCTTCCCACCTCGGCCTCATATGAAGCTAAGGCTATAGGCGCATGCCACCATGCCTCACTAATTTTTGTATTTTTTGTGGAGATGAAGTTTAATCTTGTTGCCCAGGCTGGTCTCAAACTCCTGAACTTAAGTTTATCTGCTCACCTTGGCCTCCCAAAGTGCTGGGATTACAGGCATGAGCCACTTTGCTGGGCCTAAAATTCAGATTTAAGTGAGCATCCTGTATATTTATTTGCTAAATCTGGCAGTCCTGTGAGGCTTTGTTGTGTTTGCATTGCAGCCTACTCTCTTCCTCTGTGCTGTGGTCTGAATTGTGTCCCCCCAAAATTCACTGATGGAAGTCCTAACCCCCAGTGTGAAGGTATTTGGAAATGGGTGTCTTTGAGAAGGTGATTAGGTTTAGATGGGGTTGTGAGGGTGGGGCTCTAATGATGTGATTAGTGTCTTTATAAAAAGAGAAGGAGAGAGTAATATCTTTTTTAATTTTTGAGATGGAGTCTCACTCTGTTACCCAGGCTGGAGTGCAGTGGTGCCAACTCAGCTCACTGCAACTTCTGCCTCCTGAGTTCAAGTGATTCTCCCACCTTAGCCTCCTGAGTAGCTGGGATTACAGGCATAAGCCACCATGGCTGGTTTATTTTTGTATTTTCAGTAGAGATGGGGTTTCACTGCGTTGGCCAGGCTTGTTTCAAACTCCTGATCTCAGGTGATCCATCTGCCTTGGCTTTCCAAAGTGCTGGAATCACAGGTGTGAGCTGTGATGTGTCAAGGAAAATGGCTTCAGCCAGGCTAAAATGTAATGGCTTCTCAGGCTCACAGGCTGTGTGCAGGCTCACAGGCTACATGATAAGGCACTACGATTAATCAGGCCAACGCTAGGTGCAGACACCAGCCTCATTTCAATAGAATTCAAGAACTCGCCGCTCAGGGTCACACGGACCCTGAGAAGAAACCCCCTTGTCTCTAGCTGCTGGCCTTGGCTTCTGAACAAACTGCTTGCTTACTGATATTGGGAGTTTTCACTGTCTCTAACTGCTGACCTTGGCTTCTGTACAAACTGCCTGCTTGCAAAGATCCCCAGTCCCCCGCCCCGGAAAATCCCCA